>CM055898.1:5441338-5488838 GCA_029582155.1 Panopea generosa
ACAACAATTACCACTACCACCACCACTATAACTACCACTATTACCACCACAAAAGCTTTCATTACAACAACAATTACCACTATCACCACCACTATAACCACCGTTACCACATTAATTACCACTATAACTACCATTACCACAATAATTACCGTTACCACTACAACTACCACTATGACTACCATGAACCCTACAATTACCACTTTCACCACCACTACCACTAAACTACCACTACATCTACCACTACCCCTACCACTACCACTACACATATCGCCACTAGAAACTCATAATCATAATATTTATAACTTCATTTGTTTTATTTAGGCAATGTGATGATGAATTGCTAAAAGCAGAAAATTCTGTCTATCAATCAACAATCGACATTACTAAGAATTGTGAAAAATACGAAGACCTCGAAGGCTATGCGTAAGTTTGCTGTTTGATCAATTACAAAATAAGCTTAAATATACTACTGTAACACTTACAACACGTTAACTACTTATAAATCATTGTAACTTTACATTTATATAATCCATTTTATTATTACACGTAAAACACCTAAAAACCATTGTTCTTAATAAACGTTAAATACTTATTAACTATTAAACCTACTACACGTCAAATACTTATAAATCATGTATTTACTACACGTTAAATTAAACCATAGTACTTACTTCACGTTGAATACTTATAAACCATTGTACTTACTTCACGTTAAATACTTGTAAACCACTGTACTTACAACACGTTAAATATTTATAATCCGTTGTACTTACTTCACGTTAAATACTTGTAAACCACTGTACTTACTAAACGTTTAATATTTATAATCCGTTGTACTTACTACACGTTAAATACTTATAAACCCTTTAACTTATTACACGTTTAATACCTATATGCCGTTGTATTTACTTCACGTTAAATACTTTTAAACCACTGTCCTTACTGCTGTAACACTTACAACACGTTAAATACTTATAACCATTGTACTAAATGAACGTTAAATACTTATAAACCATTAGACTTACTACACGTTACTTATAAACCATTAAACTTATAACACATTAAATACATATAAACCGTTGTACTTACATCACGTTAAATACTTATAAACCATTGTAATTACTCCACATTAAATACTTATAAACCAGTGTACTTTCTAACCGTTAAATACTTATAAACCATTGTACTTAATAGACGTTAAATACTTATCAACCATTGGACTTACTACACGTTAAATATTTTTAAACCATTGGACTAACTACACGTTAAACGCTTATAAACCATTGTACTAAATAGACGTTAAATACTTATCAACCATTGAACTTACTACACGTTAAATATTTTTTAACTACTGGACTTACTACACGTTAGATACTTATAATATTATACTTACTACACGTTAAACACTTATAAACCATTGGACTTATAACACGTTAAATACGTATAAACCATTGTATTTATTACACGCTATATACCTATAAACCACTGTACTTACTACACGTTATATACTTATAAACTATTGGACTTACTACACGTTAAACACTTATACACCATTGGACGTACTTTACGTTTAATACTTATAAACCCTTATACTTACTTCACGTTAAATACCTTTAAACCATTGTACTTATTACACGTTATATACTTATAAACCACTGTACTTACTATACGTTATTTACTTGTAAACTATTGGACTTATTACACGTTATATACTTATACACCATTGGACTTATTTCACGTTATATACTTATATACTTATAAACTACTGTACTTACTACACGTTAATTATTTATAAACCATTATACTTACTTCACGTTAAATACTTACAAATCATTGTACTTATTATACGTCTTTTACTTATAAACCACTGTAGTTACTACACGTTATATACTTGTAAACCATTGGACTTATTACACGTTATTGTCTTATAAACCATTGAACTTCTTACATGTTTTATACTTATAAACCACTGTACTTACTACACGTTGATTATTTATTAACCATTAATCTTACTTCACATCAAATACTTATAAACCATTGTACTTATAACACGTCATATACTTATAAACCATTGGACCTATTACACGTTAAATACTTATAAACAATTATACTTACTCAACGTTAAATACCTATAAAGCATTATACTTACTTTGCGTTAAATACTTAAAAAAAACAGCTAAACATGTTTGAAATTATTAAATTATTGTATCTAGCTTGACAAAAAAACAACATTTACAGATTGTAGAACCGATTTTTATTACCAATAGGCTTCAATTATTCATAAACGAGTCATAGCGTAACAATAAGAGTTGATAACCCGTCTTGTATATCCTTGTCCCTTGTGTATACTCTAAAACATGCATGGTGTTTCGTCTTTCGATAAGTCTAGCCAAGAACCTGATATCTCCGAAATCAGATCTATTGATCCCTTTATGGAAATAGGAGCGAATTCTATGCCTGTTCCATTGTTTTTAAGCTCAAGCCAAAACTATATGCTTGGAAAAATGCTCAGTTACAGCACAAAAATACACGTTTATATTTGAAGACTGCTCCAAACCTTAATCTACAAACTTAGTTAATGCGCATAAACAAAGCCCAGTTCAAGCACAAACACTTAACTATATATTTTGAGAACGGTTTCAAACTAAAAACATTAGATTAAACTAATGTGCATGAAAAAAATCCCATGTTCAAGTACAAAAGTTATTCCTACGAGTTGAAATCAAACACCATGTCGTCCAAAAGCCTATAGACAGAAAGAATCGTCGCAATGTACTCCACACCTCCCCCTCCCCCTTCTAAAAACATAGTATTGGTTTAATACGTAGCAGTACACCGTTCTTAGATAATCACGGGACTTGTACTGTGTATTATAGAATGTGAACTAACTTGCATGTGCCAAACAAATAATCGATCATGATATATACAGCTAAACACCTACTTTCAAATGGTGTCCAACTCATTATTATTTTAATCATTGATTATTACATTATCATTCATCTTTTTATGAAACGTCGAAACAACGATGGTGAAAAGTCGAAACTACGATGGTGAAAGGTCAACTTGACTTAATTAAAAAAAAAAAGCCGTGATGGCCCAAATGGGTCACCGTATTTAGTAGGCTTTTACGAAATTGACAGTTGTTCTATAAACATGATTTCAATTGTTTTTATATATTGAAATTCTGAAAATATAACTGTTACACGTTCATTGTTTATTGTATTGTGCCTTATGGTCAGTACGGCATGCTTATTACCCCACATGTGACAGCATAATTATTACACAGTGCATATGATCAATGTACAACAAATATACTAAAGCCAACATGAACATGTGTGTGTGTGTGTGTGTGTGTGTGTGTGTGTGTGTGTGTGTGCATAAACATTTCAACATTTTTAAACATTTGACGAACATAGATAAATGCACAATGGAGAAGGATTAAGCAGTAGAAAAATATCAGACTCAACGGACTCGTTCACTCTACTTCCGGTTCGGAGAAAGTGAACACATCTGCATTTGACTATCATTTTGATATTTTTTGTCAGTCTTACATTGAATGCCGGGAATAATACGCAGGCCCAAATGCAAAGCAATCTGCGAACATTACAGAGGTATTCTGTTTGATTATCAACAAGAAGCGAAGACACTCACGCTCAGTCCCATTCAGGCACATATTTCCTGCATCACAGTTAAACATTGTTTACATATCTGCATGGTGTCGTAATGCTTGTTGAGGCTGCATTGTTTGTTTATACATTGAAACTGTTTTCGCAACACTGCGCTAACCTTGATCTTGAACGCCCGATTGTAACCAATGCAAATAATGAGGGTTGAATTTCCGGCCCAAATATTGACATTTTTACATTAACTACATTTTTTATTCCTTTATTTTTTGAAAATAAGTAACACTTTCAAACTTTTTAAAAACGTGCTTCGTGCATCAAATATTATTGTATGCCCAACGGAAATGGACGCCTATTGCAGAAGGAGTCAAAGTCAAGATACGCTGGCTGGCGCATGTAAGCAGGTTACCATTGCAGCAGGTGTGCCAGTCAAGATACGCTGGCTGGCTCCTGTATGCAGGTTACCATTGCAGCAGGAGTCACAGTCAAGATACGCGAGCTGGCTCCTGTATGCAGGTTACCATTGCAGCAGGAGTCACAGTCAAGATACGCGGGCTGGCTCCTGTATGCAGGTTAACATTGCAGCAGGAGTCACAGTCAAGATACGCTGGCTGGCTCCTGTATGCAGGTTACCATTGCAGCAGGACTCACAGTCAAGATACGCGGGCTGGCTCCTGTATGCAGGTTAACATTGCAGCAGGAGTCACAGTCAAGATACGCGGGCTGGCTCCTGTATGCAGGTTAACATTGCAGCAGGAGTCACAGTCAAGATTCGCGGGCTGACTCATGTATGCAGGTTACCATTGCAGCAGGAGTCACAGTCAAGATACGCTGGCTGGCTCCTGTATGCAGGTTACCATTGCAGCAGGAGTCACAGTCAAGATACGCGGGCTGGCTCCTGTATGCAGGTTAACATTGCAGCAGGAGTCACAGTCAAGATACGCGGGCTGGCTCATGTAAGCAGGTTACCATTGCAGCAGGAGTCACAGTCAAGATACGCGGGCTGGCTCCTGTATGCAGGTTAACATTGCAGCAGGAGTCACAGTCAAGATACGCTGGCTGGCTCCTGTATGCAGGTTACCATTGCATCAGGAGTCACAGTCAAGATACGTGGGCTGGCTCCTGTATGCAGGTTACCATTGCAGCAGGAGTCACAGTCAAGATACGCGGGCTGGCTCCTGTATGCAGGTTAACATTGCAGCAGTAGTCACAGTCAAGATACGCTGGCTGGCTTCTGTATGCAGGTTACCATTGCAGCAGGAGTCACAGTCAAGATACGCGGGCTGGCTCCTGTATGCAGGTTACCATTGCAGCAGGAGTCACAGTCAAGATACGCTGGCTGGCTCCTGTATGCAGGTTACCATTGCAGCAGGAGTCACAGTCAAGATACGCGGGCTGGCTCCTGTATGCAGGTTACCATTGCAGCAGGAGTCGCAGTCAAGATACGCGGGCTTGCTCCTGTATGCAGGTTACCATTGCAGCAGGAGTCACAGTCAGATACGCTGGCTTGCTCCTGTATGCAGGTTACCATTGCAGCAGGAGTCACAGTCAAGATACGCTGGCTGGCTCCTGTATGCAGGTTACCATTGCAGCAGGAGTCACAGTCAAGATACGCGGGCTGGCTCCTGTATGCAGGTTACCATTGCAGCAGTAGTGACAGTCAAGATACGTGGTCTGGTTCCTGTATGCAGGTTACCATTGCAGTAGGAGTCATAATCAATATGTAAACACTCTGCCAGCCCCACATGACGAGAACCTACGCCGTAGTTATACCGTAGTTATGCATTAAACAGAACAACGAATTCATATGTTTAATATTACGAGGTAATTTCATTTACTAAATGTAAATGTTCTACCACGTACTGATGGCCAATTCACAGACGTCCAAAACGAATCTGTGTTTCGAGCTGTTTAAAGTTATTTATGACATGTTCTGTTTCCGTATCAATTATTTACGGTAAGAGTCGTAACTTATGTTGAGAAACACGTGGTTCGACCTTATTGTACACATTACGACAATAAAATATGTTTAAATCAAATCAAGATATGCCATCGCGGCCATCTTTATTACCAGTTTATTTTGGTAATATTATGTAGTTGTCATACAGTACGAATATATATATATATATATATATTCACAATTTATCAACTATTTTGATTTGTTTCACAGTTTTTAACTATTCCAAGATATATGACTACATGCGTTGTAATGACTTTAAATGTAATTCTTTATATTATAGTCAAGACAGTAACTACTATTACCGTTCGCTGTGTAGAGTAGAACGGACTCCAGTAAACGTCGTATGGGTGGATGTCATGTTGGATGTCGTTGGAGACAATGTAATGGGCGCAAACTATACTCTTCCAAACGGTTTTCAGACAATTAATAACGGGCTACTACCAATGCATGTCGTGAAAGGCCAGCAATTGTACGACGTAGCGTGTTTTCATCCATTGTAAGTAATGAGTGATTGATTGATTGCATATTTAGCGACATTTTTATGCCAGCGATGGCAAAACAGACGATCAGTTAACCTAACCACTGTTTCCTTGGATCCTGAGACCAGTACTCAAGCACACCCAATCCTCGTAAGTAACTGATAACTTTCTCACTTGAATCAGTGGTGAGAGACGAATGATAATGAGACAAAATTTCGTATATCAGTCATCACGGAGAGTGTTGCTGGGCTGGAATTTGAACTCACTACCCCTGGATTGATAGTCATACACGTTACCGACTGAGCTAATCGGGCCCGGTCAATCGTAAATAAAAGTGACAGTATTTTTAACAAAAAACATGCAGTTCGGCTTTGTCAAAGGTAATATAGAGTATTGGATCTGACTGCCTTTAACATACGACTGCTGTTTGTGTTAATGTTCAGGGTCCGGTTTGTGTTAGTGTTCATGGGTCGATATATGTTAATGTTCAGGGGCCGGTGTGTGTTAGTGTTCATGGGTCAATCTATGTTAATGTTCAGGGGCCGGCGTGTGTAAAGGTTCCGGGGCTGGTGTGTAGTAATGTTCAGGGTCCGGTTTGTGTTAGTGTTCACGGGACGATATGTGTTAATGTTCAGGGGCCTGCGTGTGTAAATGTTCAGGGGCCGGTGTGTAGTAATGTTCAGGGGCCGGTTTGTGTTAATGTTCAGGGGTCGATATGTGTTAATGTTCAGGGGCCGGCATGTGTAAATGATCAGGGGCCGATGTGTAGTAATGTTCAGGGGCCGGTTTGTGTTAATGTTCAGGGGTCGATATGTGTTAATATTCAGGGGCCTGTGTGTGTAAAGGTTCCGGGTCTGGTGTGTAGTAATGTTCAGGGGCCGGTTTGTATTAATGTTCAGGGGTCGATATGTGTTAATATTCAGGGGCCGGCGTGTGCAAAGGTTCCGGGTTTGGTGTGTAGTAATGTTCAGGGGCCGGTTTGTGTTAATGTTCAGGGGTCGATATGTGTTAATGTTCATGGACCGGCGTATGTAAATGTTCAGGGGCTGGTGTGTAATAATGTTCAGAGGCCGGTTTGTGTTAATGTTCAGGGGTCGATATGTGTACATATTCAGGGGCCGGCGTGTGTAAATGTTCAGGGGCCGGTGTGTAGTAATGTTCAGGGGCCGGTTTGTGTTAACGTTCAGGGGTCGATACGTGTTAATATTCAGGGGCCGGCATGTGTAAATGTTCAGAGGCCGGTGTGTAGTAATGTTCAGGTGCCGGTTTGTGTTAATGTTCAGGGGCCGGCGTGTGTAAATGTTCAAGGGCCGGTGTGTAGTTAAGTTCAGGGGCCGGATTTTGTTAATGTTCAGGGGTCGATACGTGTTAATATTCAGGGGCCGGCGTGTGTAAATGTTCAGGGGCCGGCGTATGTTAATATTCAGGGGCCGGCGTGTGTAAAGGTTCCGGGGCTGGTGTGTAGTAATGTTCAGGGGCCGGTTTGTGTTAATGTTCAGGGGTCGATATGTGTTAATATTCAGGGGCCGGCATGTGTAAATGTTCAGGGGCCGGTGTGTAGTAACGTTCAGGGACCAGTTTGTGTTAATGTTCAGGGGTCGATATGTGTTAATATTCAGGGGCCGGCGTATGTAAATGTTCAGGGGCCGGTGTGTAGTAATGTTCAGGGGCCAGTTTGTGTTAATGTTCATGGGTCGATATGTGTTAGAATTCCGGGGCCGGCGTATGTAAATGTTCAGGGGTCGGTTTGTAGTAATATTCAGGGGCCGGTTTGTGTTAATGTTCAGGGGTCGATATGTGTTAATATTCTGGGGCCGGCGTGTGTAAATGTTCAGGGGCCGATGTGTAGTAGTGTTCTGGGGCCGGTTTGTGTTAATGTTTAGGGACCGGTTTGTGTTAATTTCCAGGGGCCGGTTAGTTTAAATGTTCAGGGGCCGGTTTGAGTTAATGTTCAGTGCCGGTTTGAGAAATGCTCAATTTTTGGTCGGTACATGTCAAAAACTGTCCTGAATCTCCCATGAAATTTTCTCATAAAAACAAAACAGTTAATAATTTCTAAATATGAAGTTTAAAATGAAAATATTTGGAAATAAATATTTCAATATGGCTGGTTGTACGATGATAAAACGGTCCTTCATGGCCGAGTGTTCTAATGCTCCGTCTCACGATCACTTACCTCTAACCGCTAAGGTCGTAGATTCGAGTCCAGCTTGCTCTATAAATACTATGTGAGAAAGTTTGTCAATTATTTTCGGAAGGACGGTGGTTCTACTCAGATTCGCTTTGAGGTCTTCCTCTAGCAATAAAGCCGCATATGTCAAAGATAACATGAACTGTGTATATAGATGTAAAGATTGATTTCACAATTTAACATAGGTAAAATCTCGTTTGTCAATACTTTTCTTAAAACCAAGTAAACGGATATAAAGGACTAAACACTGAAATACTATGTAACCCAACACCCTATTCCTTTTTAAAGATAAGGAGTGATTGTTCCTGCAATTTATGCGAAGATTGTAAAGATGGATTTCATTTGTGAAACTGAGTAATATCATTTTTGACATTGACGTGTTTCCTTTCTATAATATACAAAATTTATATACAAAAGTCACTAGTTTAATATAAAACTGTTAATAAGTCCTTCAATACGAAGCTGTATGCAGTATTACTGGAGGTTGATGTAAGCTGTATGCAGTATTACTGGAGGTTGATATAAGCTGTATGCAGTATTACTGGAGGTTGACATAAGCTGTATGCAGTATTACTGGAGGTTGATGTAAGCTGTATGCAGTATTACTGGAGGTTGATATAAGCTGTATGCAGTATGACTTGAGGTTGATGTAAGCTGTATGCAGTATTACTGGAGGCTAATATAAGCTGTATGCAGTATGACTGGAGGTTGATGTAAGCTGTATGCAGTATTACTAGAGGTTGATGTAAGCTGTATGCAGTATTACTGGAGGTTGACGTATGACAATACACTCAAATGATAATAATTAATTTGATTCGTGAATATGTGTAAAATTTGTTGTCAACATGATCAGGTGTCCCTTAAAATTGCATATATTATGCAATTGTATACGGAGATATTAAGGAATAAACATTTTGAAAAGAACAGTTATACAATCAAACCTGTCTAAGCAAACATAACCCCTTAAGGTTGATATCTGCTTAATACAGGCTTAATACAGGCTGAATACATATAAAATAATATATAAATAAATAATCGGTTGTTTAAGACAACAGATAGAGGTAACTTACACATAATTCACTGTGTCTACAGAACTCACCATGATAATATTTCTTCTATATTCTACAGCTACAAAGGTTTTCCAAAAAGTTGGCGTAAAGGAAGAATAAGAAGCTACCTCCGTCGTTTTCCATTTAACGATTTAAATAGGCATTTCTGCAACGCAGGATACGGACTGAGCGTGAATCTGATGTGCAAAACTAATGGATTTGTCGATAGGACGCTGGTCGTTTATTCTACTCATTTGAATCGTTTTTTCAGCGTTGTCATACACGATATCCCAACATCGTGTGTTTGTACAACATGTGAATGCGCAATGTAAAGTAGAAAACAGCATAAATAATAAAATAAAAATGAATTAGATGCGCATGTGCGAAATGTATAGCATATTTTCAATATTGCACTTCCCCAAATATGATTGTAACGTCTACTACCCATAAAAAAATAAATGGCGGGGTACAGCCATTTGTATTGATGCGCGAAAAATAAATTAAATAATGAGCTCGAAATCTGTTTTAAATATATTACAGATAAATAGGAAAATTAAAAAGTGGTTCCGTTATTACGTAAAGAATGCGATTTATAATTATACAAAATAGATTGCAAGCACTACAACAATAAGTGGCTGCGGACTTGACATTTAACAACTAAGAAGCCATTGTCGTTCGCTATCTCTAGAATAGAATGGTCTCTAAGTATGTTTTTCAAAATTAATTCTTAAATTCAAGTCAAAGTGTATTCTTAAGATTGTGATTAGTACTAATTATTATTTTTTAATTAACTGATCGTATATGTACTCTCAATATCTATATTCTTATTATCCTACTATATTTCAATTTCCTGTATATAGTTGAATAGAGATGACTTAGTGTTGCACTCAATTGTTAATATAATCATATTTTATGAAATCGGGCATGTGCAATTCCTATACTTGTGTCATGTTCTATGTGCTTTTCTTTATACGTTTTATGTTTATGGCGAGATTCAGTGTGGAATGTATACGTGGAATAGAATAAAAGATTACACATAAAAGATGGTTCTATTTATTAATTTCTCCACTTGGTTTGTTTGAATATATAGCGTCATTTCGTTTGGCCATCCATGACTTACAGACGAATGCAACTCTTCTTTCCTGGGATACTGAAAGGTTAACCAGCACCTAAATTCACCAATATTTTGAGTCTGCGATTTAAACTCCGACTCAAAATGTCAAAATTTAAGATTCAAATAACGTCTATTAAACAAGCAAATTACTATATTTATTTGCAGAATCAATCAGTTTTAAAAATTAATCAACAGAGAATGTAAAGGATCACCTTTATTACCCATAAATGCATTTTATATTTGTTTTACAAAAATGTAAGTTTGAGTCTGTGTTCAATAATCAGACTCAATTATCGGTGAATTTAGATCTATTTCCTCAAGTTACTGATAACTTCTTAACTTGCGAAATCCGACGAATGATACTGTCGTATATCAAAATTCACCGACCTATGCATTGGTAATCATACGCGCTACCGACCGAGCCAACCTGAGTGATTTTAACAGCGAACAAAGAACACAGCACTTATTATTCTAACTGTATTATTGTTCAATATCAGTTTATTGTTATATTTCTAAGTAAACTTTTGTCAATTGAAAGGTAAAATGCTGATAACCTATGATGATATAAATTGCCAGTTAACATTATTATTAATTAGCTTTGCAATCAAGAAAAAGGCTCACCTCGTAACGTTTAATAATACAAGTGCAGCGATGTTTTTAATTTATTTTTCAAAAAACGTTATTTTCATCTTGGATTATTTTAATTTGAAATAAACCGCAGATTGATACACAGGTATGTGTATATGTATGTAATTTGTATTTTATATCTGATGAGAAACTATTTACAGTTTATATCAATAAAATTGTTCTGTTTCTATAATGCCAATCAAATGCATGAAATATCACATTTATTATGTTATAATTTCAATATCACTTTCATAGATGTATTCAAAGCATTTTCATTGGAAAAAAGTAAAGGTATTATGCTAACGAGTATTTCAAACTTCTTGATGAAGAAATTGACACAAACGCTGAAATAGATCAAGAACAATTTTGGATATTAGTAAATGCGCGAAGCAAGCAGAATTCAAATTCAACAGTGTAATGCATAGAGATCACAACATTATAACAGAGCAACGGAAACAATATTTTGAATTGTTACATACCCAATTTATTGATATAAGTTATGATAATATTTGGAAAGATTCTATTGACGAAAAATTAACTCCGTTATATTTATATTGCAATCAAGATTCTGTATTGATGACGTCATAAATATGCAACAGGAAGAAATAATAACATCCATTGCACTGTGTAAATGCGGCAAAGCTAGTGGGATGTCTTTTACGAACCTGACATTTTTGAAATATTGTAATTAATGTTTTAGCTAAACTATACATAGCTATGCTATACCAAATGTTACATTTCACCAAGCATGAACAAAGGTGTAAACATAACATTACATAAAGGTGAAAAGGGGTTTCAGGAAGGTATTGGATGTTGGATGGCTTCTTCCGCTCTAATAGAATGTATTTTGTATGGAAGTGAATACGATAACAAGGTTTTATTTGCTATATGGATGCTCGCCAAGCTTTTGATAGACTAAGGCAAAATGGAATTTTGCTCAAATTACTAGTATTGGATACAGGTCTTACAAATGATATCTCTACGGCAATCCTTAATATGTACTGTAATATGCAAACTTGTGTGCGGAACCATGGTTCGGTATCCGGATGGTTCAATATCTTTGATGGAACAAGACAAGGGCTAAAAGTTCACCAATATCTTCTTTTTATTGATGGCCTGTTCAAAGAAATAGAAAGTAGCCGCCTTGTTTTAAAGGTTTGTACTCTTACCGTTGCGGATGATATGAAAATGGAATTTAAAATTTTGCAATAGTTGTGTTATTATAATGGACTTATAAAGGGTTTTTGTGAGTAATATTTACCTAATAATTCGAAACAAATATGTGTGGCTGATAGCAGTCTGGCATGATAAACATAGCGTCGAATTTCATAAACTGTGGCAATCGGCGGTTCTCAGTGTTTTGTGAAGATGCGGGGCGTGACCCGGATCAAAATAACGACACACACACAGTTATATCGATAACACAGGGATACGGATGCGTCGAAATACTAGCGGTAAATCGTTGGCCCACTCTGGCACAGAAGTTAATCGCTTTTATTGTTGATGAATTAAATTCAATAAAAGTAATCAAGTTACTACACAGAGCATAGTAACTGCAACTTACAATTTTATGAAAATCTCTTGCAGAACATTAATTCAAGGCAGTAGAAGTCACCAACAAGCAAACATTTACATATATTGAAGACTTTGCATACAAACCATTTGATTTTGAGGCTAGAAGCAAATGATCTAACCTGATATTTGGAGTTTTCATGAAATAGTGTATGAAGACAGTGCCAATATTATCAAGGATTTTATCGAAAAACGGCTTGGTGTCGATTCTTATGATACTTACATTACACGAAAGCACCGGCTAGGATTGCCTCGTAATGGTAGACTAACGCGGCCCATCTTTGTAAACTTCCGAGACTTTGGTGACATTGAAATGGTAAAGCGTAATGCGTACAAGCTTAGTGGCTCATAGTACTCATTTGACGATATTCACATAGTAAGGAGATCACCGAAGCTAGTAAAAACTACTGTGTAACAGCCTAAATTAAAGTCCCTTATATCAACCCACCCCGGAGAAAAAGTTCAGATTGTGTAACCTGCCGAGTTATTTTTTGGCCGAACAGTTATAGGGGACGAGTTTCCTGACTGGAATATGCATATTTCCCAATCAAGAGTGTGTGATTTTGTGAATATACCATTAAAAATCAACAAAGCACAAACACATGTGAGACCACAACCACAGAACAGTTTGTGACCTAGTCCTTAAACACTGTACACGAAGCCAGAGATCTTGGGTCGAAGTTGCCTGCTATCGAGGTACATGCCAATATGGACACATCGGGAATTTGTGCAACCACGAGTGCACCATTACCACTGACCAACATCTGATTCACCTATCAATGTTTCAGTTGCGAGGAAATCGCAAAATACGGAGAGCAAGGAATTAATCAGGAAATTAATCAGGTACATAACAACAATCAAAGTATTTAGAATACTGAATATGGGACTGCTATTGTCATACCCACAGTAGAGTTTCTTTGGGAGAGTGGTTGGATGAGGCTCTGGGGTTGGGGTTAGTGTAGGGATACTCGATCACAACCACCAAAATGCTGCAGTTTTCATGTTAAAATATACACCAATTTTTTGTGTCTTTTAAATGGTTTATTGAGAAAGTATATGTAAGGTGTATTAAAAAAAGAACTGTTTCGGGTATAATGTTATATTTAATCAAGAAGAGATCTAAAGACAAAAAAAGTGTGACCTTGACATTTATGTGATCTTGAAATCTAAGTTTTGCACGTGACACATCGTTATGACAAACTAATCTAGTGTGTTAATTTATTTTAAAATATATAGACCAGACTAAACGTACCACAGGTCGTGCTGTAATGTGGATCAGTTGAGACATGTGATTTTGAAATTCACCCATGTATGACAAAGTTACAAACTGGATACGAAATCTCGAACAGATTCAAAGTGTTGGCAAACGGACTCATCGTGTGACATTGGCTTGTGAGGTACGGGTCTGGGTATTACGCGTGACTCGCTGTCAAATCAGTTGACCATTTATGTCAAGTTGTTAAATCCATTCATGTATTCATGTAGTTACAGACTGGACATATCACGGATATGCAAAAGGACGAACGAACACTACGATTTCTTTATGCCTCTCAATGTGGCTAGGGGCGTAAAATGGTACATTACGCCTGTAAAATATTTCTTTATGCATCTCAAAGGTGGGCGAGGGCGTAAAAAAGGACATAGCGCCTGAAAAATTTGACCGACATTGGCAAAAATCAAAACTGGCCTATTATTTTACAATTATACTGCTACACACCATGTAGTAAATTACATACATAGACCACAAAATGCAATCTTGACCTTTGTGGAATGGGTCTGGGTCTTATGCAGGACACATCGGCATGTTGTGTTAATCATTGGTACCATTTATGTCTTAAAATCCATCCATTCATGATGGTAACAGACCTACGAAGTTTAAGACATACACATCTCAAACAGACTGTAATTGTGACCGTGACCTCAGTGACGGTTCGTGGTCTTAAGCGGTATTTTATCATGTTATGTTTATCACCAGTGCCAAAGTAATTCAGAATTTTGGATGAGTGATACTACAGGTTTAACAGATGCTGGATGTGTTGTAGTCAAGTAATGAAGCAAGCATTCAAATCTGCATACGGGAGAAGCTGCAAGTATCTTAGATATGTAAAATATACCTCTCGAGAAAACTTTTGACCAAATTCCTATAACATCGGCTTAGTGGCTTTGGAGAAAGTATTTTTTTAAAAATGACGACAAACGATTACGAAAAGGAATAACTCAGCCAGCCTCACTCAGATGAGCTTAAATGTTGAAAATGAAAAATAATTAATTGCAGATATTCATTTTTATTTATAAATTATACAGTCATGTACATGTATTATATTATAAAGTTTTGTAATGTTTGCATTTTCTGATTATTATTATTATACCACATTTATATACCATTCTTTCCATGCGTGTAGCACGTTCAAAAGTGCTTTACAGCTTACATTCAACAAATACAGATACAACAAACATAAGACTAAACTAAACAAATTAAAAATAAACAAAAAATTAAACAAAAAAATAAAAAATAAATAAAAAAACAGTTCAGATAAGATTGTTCGGTTAGTTTTCAAATTGTTGTACAAAGAAGTGAGTTTTTAACAGACGTTTAAGCGTTTCAAGTTTCTCAGCATCTTTAAAGTTTATTGGGAGAGCGTGTCATAGTCTAGGAACAGTGTGTGCAAAGCTGCGGTTGCTATACATCGCGGTTCTAGTCTTAGGTAAAACTAATGACACAGAGTCATTTGTTTATACTCCGTGTAGGCCTGTAAACCTCTAGCATGTTCTTGATTTAGGCTGGGGCATGATCTTACAGAGCTTTGAAAGTATGAGCTAGAATTTTGTACTGTATTCTGTATCGAACGGGTAAAGAATGTAGCTTCTTCAAAACAGGAGTGATATGACTATGACGCGACGTCTTTATTATAATACGAGCTGCCGTGTTCTGAACGCGTTGTAATTTGTCCAGTATGTTATTTGGAATACCAGTTAACAACGCATTACAATAATCAAATCGTGACGTTATCAGGATGTTCACAAGGGATTTGGTGGAATCACTGGTAAGGTACTGTCTGGTGTGACATATTCATCATAATTGTGCATATCCTGCCCTGCACACAGAGTTGACCTGTTGATCCATACTCATGTTGGAGTCTAGCACTGCGCCGAGATTATTTACACTGTAGCGTTTATCACAGTGTCGCCAACCTTTACCGATACGTCAACGATACGTTTGGAATTAAGCTTCGATGCGAACAGCATTACTGCTGTGTTATCGGAATTGAGCTTAAGCATGTTGCAGTCCATCCACATGACAATATCAGCAAGGAAGCTCTCAATGCGGCACAATGCCTCATTTCTTGTAGCGGCTTCCAATGACTTGAATGATAGATATAACTGCGAATCATCGGCGTAGAAATGATGCAGCAGTCCGTGGCGCCTGCATATGTCATCAACTGTTTTCATGTACATGATGTATTTCTTTGGTCCCAGTACTGATCCCTGTGGAACACGTATTTAATCAGTACAGGTGTTGACAATATACCGTCTACGCACACCGTTTGATAGCAGTCACTTAGATACGATACCATCCAAGCATGGGCTTTTTCTGTTACTCCGAATTTGCGTTCAAGGCGGATCAACAGTTTCTGGTGGTCAATAGTGTCGAAAGCTGCGGACAGATCCAGTAGTACTAAAACTGTAACACAGTTTTGGTCAAGAGACTCGAGGATGTCATTCTGAACTTTCATTAAAGCCGACCAAGTTGAGTGATTTTTTTGTATGCAGACTGCAATCTCTCATAAAGTGTGTTGTCATCAAGATGGTGCTCTAATTGGACATCGACTACCTTTTCCAAAACCTTTGAAATGAACGGAAGGTTGGACACGGGCCTGTAGTTTTTGTGAGTATCGGGTTTTAAGCCAGGTTTCTTTAGAAAAGGTCTTATCCGCGCATTCTTAAACACCTTTTGTTCATAACCTGACTTCAGGGATGCATTGATTATTTGAGTTAAAAGCGGCACAGTTTCATCCAGACATTCCTTTAAAAGCCGTGTTGGTATCGAGTCAAGTTCACAGGATTTATTTGGAGATTTTTGTATTATTCTTCGAACTTCTTTGAGGGAGGTAAAGCTTCAAGACAGTTTGTTATTGTATGCTGTTTTTCGGGGGTTGATTCCACTTGATATGAATTATTTTTTCGATTATACTGGTGAAAAGGTTGCTGAAATGTACTTGTTCCTCGGTGCATACATTAGAGGGTAGGACAGTATCGCCACTGTTTCCTGGCAGATGTTTAGTAACCTTAGTCCAGCCTTTATTATCACGACTACATGACTGTACATTAGATTAGTAATATATTAGAGCCCGTGTAAGAAGCCTATTGACGTTTGAACACTGATTTCGGTATATTTCAAGACTGATTGAGGTTTATAATTTTCGCCACTGACGTTCGAGCTTGCGTTTCAAATGTTTTGCATCGTGCAATTCGTCAGATCACCAGGGGCAGCTAGGTCGAAGTACAATTATTTTCGTCCGGTCTGAAGCATGTTTATCAATCAATGCATTTAAGTCATTCGAATATGCATTTACTAGCGTATCCACGTCATTACTTATCGGATGTATATTTAGGTCACGTGTTTTGCGACACGAGCTTTAAAATGAACTGCAAAATGGTCACGTGGCATGTTTCATTATCCAATGTTTGTGACCCTGTATCCACGTTATCAAATGTTTAAAATAAGCAACGGTTGTAACAAGAGTGTGCCAATTATCATTCACAGTCTATAGTGTATTGGATGGGAATGAGTCGTGCAATAAACTCAGTCGAGGACTAAAAGACAATCAGTTAACCTAATCACTCCACTAAAATACTTTTGTTTAAAAGTCTGACAGTTCTAAACTATAGCAATACTGAACTGCCTGCTATGCCTGGCTGTAATATAGTAATTATCTGAATTAACTCCAGAAGAAGTCAAGCCTGTTTTAGCATGTTTTCTAACAGATAAAACAACGGGCCCTGGCGAAATCACTACGTGAATTCTCTCATGAATTGTCCAATAAATATTTGGAAAGAAACCCAGGTGTGTGCTGTTTTTAGAACAAAGGGTCCATCTTCTGTAAATAACTACTCTTATTTCTCTCCTAAGTATTATTGTTTAGGTTCTTGAAAGTTTATATTTAAAGATGTTTTAACTTTTTTTCATGAAACCATGTTCCTCTCACCCCTTTAGTAAGGCTTCATGCCAGGCTACTCGATCGTCAATCAACTGACTTATCGTTATAATAGTTTTTGCCAAGCATTAGATGCTCGTAAAGAGGTCATAGTAGTTTCCTGTGATATAAGTGAAGCTTGACCGAGGGGTATTCTAGTCAAACTTAAATATGCTGATATTGCTGATTTACTTATCAACTGGTTTAATGATTACCTGGGTAATCGACGTCAGTGTGTAATTATTTCTGGTGATGAATCCAGATGGAATTCAATAAATGTAGGTATTCCACAAGGTTAGATCTTAGGACATAATCTCTTCCTTATATACATCAATGATATTGTTACAAATATCAATTTAAACATTCGTCTATTTGCTTATGCTACAAGTCTTTATATTTATGTTGATCATGCAATTGCCGCTGCAGACATTCTTAACTCTGACATAGCTAAAACTACAGAAAGGTGGTTAGTCAGTTTTAACCCCACGAAAACAGAATCACTATTGACATCTCTTGAACATATTAAACATGCACACCTGCCCCTAAGTATGCTCAATCAAAACGTTGTAGAAGTTAAATCCCCAAAATATCTAGGCGTCATAATTTCGAATTACTGTAACTGGCACTCCCATATAGAATACATAAAAGGTAAACCGTGGAAAAGAGTCAATATAATGCGGAATCTCAAGTTTCCACTTGATCGAAAATCCATAGCAATAATATGCGTAGAGGTTATTGTATAGTAGAGATGTACCTTTTGGACATATTGGCCCTGGTGTTCCATATTGGCCCGAGAGCATTAGCCAATATGACCAACAGGCACACCTCTACCATACTATGTAACCTTTTTATTACAATTATACCTATATGTGTGTACGACTTTGAATTTCTGTGATATACTATGGTCTCTTTTTTATTAAAAAAGAAAGAGTAAACAAGATTTACTACAAAAAGTGTATCCTGTCGGGGAATAGAACTCGGATCTCCAGATTTACAGGCGAATGTTCTGTCGCTAGACTACGGAATCGTTTGAGTAAGATGATGAGATATAAATATTAATCAACAATAACATTAAATAAACGAAACGGGTTTACAACATAATTTATTTAAATTCAAAAATGTAACTTGGGTTAATTGCACACAATATGAAAACACTGAACTTGATAAAATCCAAAATGAAGCAGCTCCAATCGCATCAAGAAGTACTAAACTTATATCATTACACAATTTATACACAGAAATAAACTGGGAAACGCTCGAAGTCAAAAGGCGAAAACACTTATTCTGTTTTATGAAGTGGTCCATAATTTGTTACCTGCCTATCTTTTTAACACTGGTGCCTCTTCAAGCTGATCAAGAGTCCCAATGCAGATTAAGGTTCATGAATAGAGTTCAGTGCAGTCTCACAGTCAACAGATAATTCTTTAAAAAATGGCCCTTCAGTTAAATTTATTTCAACAAATATTATCATATATGCATGACAAATAACAGAAACACAGTTTGTTCTTCAAACAAATGTAAAAGGAACTAGATACAGCTAAATATTTCTTGGAAAAGTACCACCTGGCTTGAAACATTAAACATCAAAACAGTGACTTATTTTTGTGTCTAAACTGGTTAAATCTGCAGCCACTAGTATGTTTTAAGTAGTACGAGTGATAATTCTGTTTTAAAAATTGTGTTTGTTGGTATATTTGCAGTTTTATTCTAGAAAAGTGTTTTGGCGGCCATTTTTTTCAATGTCAAAATCGTGTCTCTATATTTTTGCCTTAATAAAGATGAATTTTCATATTGGACACTCCTACTACCTCATTTATTTCATGAACTTGCTTTTAATTGCAATGAAATAGATTAGTTTGACGTTGTGCTTTTGTACATGTTTTTTTACTATTCCTCCTTTTCATGCAATGTTTTTCTTTAATGCACTATTTGTTGGAGACGAAACTTCTTCGATTGCATTCTCCTTTTAATGGCCGAAAAAAATGATATAAGATACCATGATATTGTTCAAAAGAATTGCTCTATTAAAACATACATCAGTTATGAAGAAAAACTCTATACATGAACCTTAAGGTACACACAATTCGTTCACGAACAAGCAATTATTTTAATTCATTTCTTCCCTCTGTAGTTAGGTAATGGCATTCATTACTATACGAGGCCCGTTGTTTGGAATCAGATTTTTCTTTCAAACGATATCTCAATATAGATAGAGTGTATGCACCAAAACATTCCACACTCGCCTTAGAGCAAATTCACTCAAGCTACCAATTATATTCATCGATCTTTTAAAGCCGTCCATTAATTAATCGTAACAAGCAAACGATTCTAGTAAGAAGCCATTGGCAACCGAAGTCAAATAATCCAAATTTAATTTCAAAATACAGATATTTCCCCCTACCCAGTGTCACCGTCGTGCCTTCTTAATTCTAATTACACCTTCTGAGTACTGAAGTTGTATATGTTATTTAGATATATCAAACATACCGAGTTCTGTGTTGTTTTGTTTTGTTTTTTTCTGCTACGTTGTTCTAAATATTATATTATCATTTTAATCTTTTATCAGTAGTGACAAAAAATATTCCCACAATTAGTTAAATCAGTTACGTATACACTGTACGTCTGCTATTCCAGTGTTAAATAGACTACAAAGAGAAGGAGCTCAGTTAGCATTATGCTTTCGTTCTTATTCTAATATTTGTTGTCATTGGATATACATGCGTACATTGTTAATATCATGAATAAAACATGTTTAAACTAACCACTCCTTCGTGGGATCCTGGAACGAAAACCGGCGCACATCCATCTCCGCAAGTAAATGATAACCTCCCTACTAGAATGTGAGGAGAGATACGATATGATAATGAGACATAATGTCGTACATCAATTATCACAGAGACTGTGGCAATGCGAGACTCGAGCTCATAACCCTCTCTACCGACTGAGCAAACCGGCCCCCTATCATTTGCTATTTCAACAGAAATCCTTTCTCTTATTTTCCGACATTTGTGTTACGCCTCTACAAGAGGCATGATTCATAAAGAAATACACAACTTTGATGACTGACAAAACATTTTCGTGAATGCTCATGGCCCTCAGTGCGTTTATAATTATAGCAATTACCTTTCTTTAACATGAATAAATTGAGTTTTAAATACTTATGTACTGATCAGTAATAATAATAAACAAATTAGCTGCCCATCTGCTGGAAATTACCATGAATTTACAGACTCAGCTAATTATATCATCCTTCAGTTAGAAGGCATAGTACCACCATTGGAGAAAGGAAGTGCTTCCGTGAGGTAGTCGCATAATAGCGGCTTCTTCTTTAAAGATGCATTTCCTTATTTTAACGCTCATTTCTTTAATTGAAAGGCATTATTGATGTATTTTGAACATTTTGATAGCATTATCATGTTTGAATTGTGAATTTAGAAAAAAAATGATGCTTGGAAATTGGGGTATGAATACATGATTTTGGAAGTCTGCTTACACTCTGTCAACAGTGTACACATTAAACAGAAACAAACTTTCTTATACGACACATGACCCCTGCTTTTCTCATCATATTTTGATAGTGCAGAGGTTGACAAACAGTAAAATGTAGGTTTCACTTCTTTCATTTTGGTCTCTCTATGATTGACAAGCCTTCAAGCCGTTATTATTTACTGGAGAATAAATGAGATGCATACATTTATTTTATCCAGTAAATTTGTTGGATTTTAAACCTCTTACCTGCCATGGTATGATAGTTTGGTTCCAAACAGTTATTGTTATATCAAGATCTGAGAACCTACAAAGATATCCGAGGCAAATATAACTGGTCTATATGGTGCAATCACAAGCAACTTATGTCTTCGCAGTATGGTGATTTTTGTACAATGCTAATTGATCACGAGGCATTTTTTATTAAAGTAAATACAATGTCCGTCTAAGGAAAGTAGCGAAGTAACAACCAATATTGATAGCTAATTGGTTTATCGGCTTGTTTGGCTGACAGTCCACGTCAGGTCAAGTTTAAATGCTTTGATTTTGCCTTTTCTTTATCTAATCCTTTCTTATATAAGTGTCGATTCATGCTAATCTCCGCTGTACATTGCACTGATTTCAGGAACCTAAAATAAGGTTCAATAAGTAATTTGTTGAAATAATAATTAAACATCATGTTATGTCATCCTGAAACAGATCAGTTAATCTAATCGCTCTTTTTCCTGGAATTCTGGAACGTGAACCAGTACTTGATTAAAATCTTCTCGGTAAGTAATTGACAATGTTCCCGCTTGAATCAGCAGTGGGAGACATATGGCACTGGGACGTATGTTGTATATTGATCATCACAAAGACTCAACAGGACGTGTATGCGAACCAATGACCCCTGAAATGAGACATGTAGTCAGATAAGGTACTGTTAAGTTACATGTAACCTGGTCCGATTGAAATGGGATTTAATGACGGCTATTTGCGGTATGTATACTGAACCCAAAAAGAAACTTTTGGTTAATCCAATGTAGCTGATTGGGTATGTATTTAGGCTGCAGCGTATGCGACTACTGAGAGTTGTGTATACTAGCAATGATCAATATTTGACTGATTTAACTTAGATTATTTAAAAAAAAATATCTGAGTAGAAATAAAGTGAATAGGGTAGATAAGTAGATAGACAGAAACAGGAATAGAGAGAGGTGTGATCACAGGATGCCTATTGAGGTGTTGTGGGTCACTCTTATGGAATAAAGGATAGTTCAATTCAATGAATTAAACGCTTGGTCTTCGAAATGTATGTTTGGACATGGATAAATATTTTACGATTGGCATTATCAGAAAGCTAGCCGTTGCGAAACAGTAGTGTTTAGGTCTAGACGAGTTAAAGGACGAAGGACGTCATGAAGTACAGTTCTTTGGCGTTGATATAAAGGGCATGTGAAGAAAAAGTGATACGTATCCTCAATTTCTGCACAGACACAGGTAGGCTTTCAACTATGTTTTTGGAACCGCAGTGCATCCGTAACCGCTCATGCTGAATTGCCGAATCTCTTCTACCATTGTAATAAAATTTTGGAACAGTCTTCTTGTTAAAATTAAGATCGTACTTGAAACACAAGACGGAAGCAACAGACCGGGTGGCAGGGGATAGTTTGTTCCATTCTGATATAGTGGAGGGGAGGAAAAATGCAGTGTTTGGTAGTGAAGGAAACGTTCCTAATGTGGTCAGAATTGCGTAGGCCGTAGGTTGCAATATTACCGACTGTCATGAGGATCGTTTTGTATAAGTAGGATGGGGTAGAGGAACTGTTGAGCATTTTATAGAAGAGGATCAATTTGTGTTTCCGTCTGCGTCACTTCAAGGGCTCATGAGCGGATTCTTTGTATACGTTATTAAGTGATAACAGGCTTGTTGCTCCCGTAATGATCCTAGCTGCTTCGGATTGGATTTTATCGAGGACTTCGTTATATTATCCCAAACGACGTCAGAGTATTCGAGTGTAGGCCTAATGAAAGATGTGCTGATTGTTTCAAGTGACTGACGATCAAGAGTGAATTTGAGAGAGCGCAGATTGTTGACTCGATTCCAAGCTTTTTTGGTGGTGTCTTCAATGTGTTTGTGCCATGTGCCATCGTTAGATAGAGTGATTCCAAGGTGTTTGTGATTGTCAGCGTCCTGTATTTGAATAGAGTTCATGAAGATTGGTGGGTGCTGGGGTTTGACGTGTTTGCGAGAAATAAGTTAAGATTCAGTTTTAGCAGGATTAAAAGTTACGAGCCAGGTTGAAGCCCAGCCATTGATCTTTTGATAGGTCAGAATTTAAACGGAGAACAGCATGTTGAGGATTATCGACAATAACATAAAGGGTTGTGCCGTCAGCAAAGAGGCGAATCGCATATCCTTTTTCAGAAACAATATCATTGATATAAACAAGAAATAGTAATGGACCAAGAATTGAGCCTTGAGGAACACCAGCCGATATTGGAAACGTGTCAGATGTGGACTCGGAAAGGACTACACATTGTGTTCTGCCAGCTAAATAATCTTTGAACCAAAGAAGACGAGAGGCAGAGATACCACTGCGTTCAAGTTTGAATAAGAGTCGCTTATGTCACACACGGTAGAAAGCTTTAGATATATCACAAAATACAGCTCGAACCTCTTTACCATCATCTAGAGCCTTGCAAAGGGTATGGTAGATATATGTAAGCTGACTGACAGTAGACTACTTGGGAACGAAGCCAGACTGAAAAGAAGAGATGAAGTTGTTGTCATGGAAGAAGTTAAATTCATGTTTGCGGATAATCCTTTCGAGGGCTTTACTGATTGCACTGAGTAGGGAGATGGGCCTGTAGTTGCTAACATCGTGAGGGTGTTTCTTGTAAATTGCACAGACATGGGCTAGTTTCAATTGACAGGAACTTTTGATAGACGTAGGGAGTAGAAGAAGAGATCACATAGAGGTCGGGAGTTTGAGAGTTCTTTGAGCACTATGTTATTGATGCTATCGGGACCGGTGGCTTTCCCTGATTTAAAAATTTTAAGGGCACCAGTAACCTCTTTAGGTTGGATGATTATGTTGGTGAGTTTAAGACCGTGATCGCTGATGGAATGGCTTTTATTCATGTCATCTACGAGTGTTTGTGCTTGAAATAATGTTTTGAGTATGTCTGCTTTTTCTGTGTTTGTTTCGTATGTGTTGTTGTTGTGATAAATGGTTGGGATGTTTGTTGTAGAGGAATTGGGATTAATGACGCCTTTAAGAAGTTTCCAGTAGTCGGACGAGTTGTGTTGTAACTTATGGTGCTTTAGTATTTCGGCCATTTTGGCATTGTGTACTAGTGAGTTCGTTTTGTGATGTTGTATGTGTTCCAACGGTTTGGGCTGTTTGTTTTGCGTGCTCTGATATATGCTCGTTTTAGTCTTCGAATATTGTTTCTAATTGTGTGGTGCATCCATGGTGTGCCGGCGGGTCGTACTGTTATAGCTTTGTTAGGAATACATTCATCACATAAAGAAAGTACAGCTGCAGTGAGACTAGAAGAATATACATCAATATCAACGTCAAAACAAGTTTCCCAATCAAACTCGGATACATTGGTACGCAATAGATCAAAATTGGCTTCAGAAAATTTCCAGACTGTTCGCTTGAAGGGTGTGTGTCGGGGTTTAGGGTATCGACACTGGACAATGATAGCAACTATTCTGTTCAAGGAAAGGTTCACTTATACCACAAATGGATACAAGATTGGGACAAGATACAAGGAATAGGTCGATGATGGACTGGGAAGATATTTTAGTCATTTACCGCAAGTTGAAAGTAAACACTGCAAAAACAAAAGTAATGTTTTACGGACCCAGGAAATTATTTTTGCATGAAGGAATTGAAATAGAAATTATTTTTGTTATGTTACAAGGTTGATAATTCAATTAAACATAGATTACTTTCGCGGGTTAAACATTAAAGGCTATTTTAAAAGGAATTTATCAGGAAAACGTTTTTTTTCCAATACATCATGCCTATATATACTCACTGATACCATATTGTCAAAAGGATATCTATTTAAACATGCCAAAATAATATATTGAAAAAGGATTTCCTAACTTGGACTACGCGCCTGATTAGGCTAAAATAGATTTCTCGCTTTAAATTGCAATATATTTTGTGACGTAACAATGAGTCACGTGATTGCATTTGTATTCCAATATGATCCGTTATACAGGTTTGCGCGAAGTGAAACTGGTTTCATCTTAAAAGTGCTGTCTATTTTAAGAATGGGGAATTCGTTTCAAGTTTACCACACAGACTGAAACATAGACTTTGTCACGTTTTGGTGGATTTGATATACTTAACAATTTGGAATCTATTTCTTAATGAACATGAGAAGCTTTTTGTCCAATTTTAAGACATTTGTAGCGTTTTTTCTTAATATACTCCCTTTAAATTAAATAAATATCTTTATGGGTTTACAGATATATTGATGAAACACGAACTTGATTTATTTGATAAACTTGTAATCCCTAGACTTAACTATGAAACTCAAGTTTGGGGTTTTACTTCGGCATCGTTCCGGTGATAATACATTTGTAAAACTGGTATAATTTTTTTAATATGACGAAAAGCGATGCTGATTTGCATCCAACTAAACTGAGTAACGCTATTAATAAAATTATTATCTTCTCTTGGCTTTTATGATGCTTGGTTGTTGTAGATAACACTTTATTTTTGTAAAATGTAAAACAAAGATAATTTCATAAATGTGTATTGCAATCGTACTATAGTAAACGTAGAAAAAATATAGAATTGCCTAACTTACGTAAAGAGTCTCATCTCACAACTTACAAATATAATCCAGCACAAACAGTATAGTTTACCTTTAAATGAACGTTTATGTACCAAATGTGGTAAATTTGAAGATGAATATCATTTGTTATTGAATACAGGTTATATAATCAGAAAAGACAAATACATATAAAGAAATATTATTGGAAAAGCCCAAGAATGTTTAAATTTTTAGTCCTTGCGCAAAGTCAAAATGACCATACGTACACATATCTCAGTGTTTACATTTTTAATGCTTTTCAGATAAGAAAAAAAATTAAATATTCAGTTAAATAGAACTTATAATAACAAGCAAATAAATAACTTAATGTTTTCGCTTATAGATAAGAAAAAAAATATTCAGTTTAAAACAGCTGAAACTAATATGCTTTAAGTTTACATAACTTATATGAAATGTGAAAACAAAAAACATTAATTCAATTAAACTCTTTCGCTATATGCTGGGATATCGGTTAGGATCAGCTCGTTCGTTTTGTCTAAGCAGATATTCCAGTTCATAGTGAATATTAAACGTATTACCACCCGGTGTGTGAGTTATGAATTTTATACAGCTTAATCAGGCAAACATACGCAAGCATGTGTACATATCCTTAGGAAATGGTCAAGTATGTTTAAATATTTGCACTAATGCAAGTCAAAACGAAATACATATCACTGTATTCGTGCTTTTTGTTTTGAGTTAAATTGTATCAACAGTTTATATGATTGGAAATATTTCAGAAATACCTCATCATAATTAAAATATATGTCAGCATCTTCGCACAAATAATATGAAAATTATGAAATACTGCTCTGATGATATGACCTTGAAATAACGAAACCATTAATAGGAAAACTGTATTTGTGTGTGTGTTCATGTGCGTGTATGGGTGTGGATTTTTGTGCGTGAGTGTTAGTGCGTTTGTGTGCTTTATATAGTCTTACACATTCGCATGTAAGTACTTTGTGTACCATTTGTTTTATAAATCGTATCATGTTTTATCCTCACGAGTGTTATTGCCAATTGGAATTTCTTAAAAAAGGATAAATTATATATATATATATTGTATACACTATTCTAATACGGCAATATGTCCGTCTAAGTATGCATGGAAATATATCCTAAGACAGAGAGTATTTATACGTTACTCAAATACCATGTTAGTGGGTAACAAAATGGAACCATCTTATGTCATGAATGTGGTTAACATAAATATACCTTGCTATATATGGCAGTTAAGTTAAAAGAACCTGTACATAAAGCAGAATTATTTATAACAGTGACTCTGCAAAGTCAATTGTAACCGTTAACAGCTGTAACACATAGAGCGGATCAGTGATCCGGTGGTTAAGGCCTTGGACTGCAAACCCAGGGGTCGAAGGTTCGACCACCCCCTCCTCCAACTTAAATATACTTATAAGTCTATATCTGATGAGATTTTAACAAAAATCGAAGTCCAATGTATCTGTGCTTTACACCGGGCATTTACAAAATTAAGAATGCTACAAAGACTTCTGTATCACTGCAATATTCTCAAAACTATCTAAAATTACTTATACTCTTCTGGAGACGTCGCCTATATGGAAAACCTATGGCGACGACAAATAAACTTATTATCATAGCTATAACACATGCAATGCATATTGTTCATTTTCTGTATTGCAAGTGCTGTCGTAAAACATAAGCTTTAGGTATTATAAAGATTTGCAGTCTTCAGGCCTTTAATTCATTTATTTAAAAAACCCAAAGTAAATGCTCAAATATACGCATTGTTTTCTGGATTAACTGAATAATTATCAGAGACGGATCAGATGAAAAACATTATTGTTCAATATTGGTTATCTTTCAAAGTATGTTTAGATAGTTAGTATAGAGATAAAATTGAACAAACATACTAACATGTAAAATATCATAAAATGATAGTTTCATATTTATTCCATGTGAAATGTGATACAACAAAATGCAATATTAAATATAATTTAACAATAAAGCCTGATTTCGCTGTATGCTGGGATACCGGTGAGGATCAGCTTGTGCGTTTGTCGTTGCCGATATTCCAGTATTACATATTATACTAGTATGTAAGCGTGTATGTGCGTTGTATTTATTTGTACATAATTTGAAGTAATTGTTGCACCATTTTATTTTATAAACGGTACCATGTCGTATTTTCACAGGTCTAATGGCCTATTGGAACTTATTAATACACACTATAATATTATCGATACTGCTAATGTTTACTGATTGATACTCAATTTATGATCCGCATCTTACATTTTGTTTAGGTAAGATACTAAAAATTCACCGCTGTCACGAGTCCATAAACGAGATTTATTATAGATGGACATTGTTATTATTTCAGTTACACTTTTAAAAGATATTCTACATGCCAGTTAAAACACCTCACTGATATTTACAAATCATAAAATAATTCATGTCTTTTAAAAAATTCACTATTTTAAAATCTATTTAAGCTTCAGATGTTTAGAATGACATTTTACTGTTGTCTCTGTTGTTCACTGTTTACATGGCTTATATTAAGCTTTGCTAATCGTTTGTTCACTTTTCATTTATATTTCGGTGTAAGAAATTAATTTATATGTAATTAGTCATTGCAATTGTATATCTGTTATCATATGTTCTCACAAAATGGAAGAAATAAAGATTGTATTCTATGCTAATTTTATGATATATTTATAATAATTAAACTGTATTTTAAATGTAGAGTATTAGTCTGTATTCTAGGAAAAAACATCAACTTATTTAGTAATCGGCAAATATTGCCTTTGGCCATTTACAAAGTTTTACAATAAAATACTTTTCAGGCTAAGTTGTTTTGTTTGATAGAGTACTTCATTGGATACGTTATTTTGCATTAGCTATGATCGAGTAATAGAAAGTCGAAAGGTCAAACCACATATATATGTATTTTCTTCACAAAACCGTTTATAATGTTTTATAGGACTTCATCAAAGTTCTTTGTAATTTGTAATTACTTCAATAACTTTACTTTAGATTCCAAATGTGGGGGTTCGCAACATGGGCGGATTCAGGGTTATTATATAATAGCCGGGATATTGAGTTGGAATCATATGCGGAATAGTGAAACATTATACAGAGGTTCCATTCCTCAAATTGCAGGGGTTCAAAATATTTGTTAATATTCTTTTAAAAAAAGAACATAGTTATTCGTTAAGGGGGAGTCCTGTCCTCACGGTAAGTTCAGTAGTGCGTGGCAAGTACAGGTTTTGTGGACTACGAAAGTGCCGGTTTGGAATGCAACCACCACTATGTATGATTTGTTCTTATTAAAGACTCATTGTCTATTACATTGTAATCAAATGTATTACTTAAATTATAACTATTTATTTAAAAATAAACCACTTTTCTTGAACATTCATAATTATTTAAATTATAAAAGTTAAGATGCCGGTGCTAATCTTGAAGATTGCCTAAAATGTTTTTCAATGTACCACTGAATAACATGCGAGGATGAAAAGAAATGCTAACGCAACTACTGTATCAGCTTAAGCATGTCTTAAAAACAAATATCTCTTCAGATTAGATAACAGAAGAACTTCGTTGGCTCGAACACGGATGGCTGGAACACCATATATAGCTCGAACCACATATCTGGTTCCGCTGAATTCCTATTTCGATGTATATACATGAACATGTATGGTATGCTGTTGAACAATATTCGAACAACCCTTAACTCTAACTATTTTGTCCAGTCCTGTCGGGTTCGGGCCAATGAAGATCTACTGTATTATACTACACTATCTGCTAAGTTCATTTAATATATATTGCAGATCATAATCATTTTCAGCAATAAAAACAATAGCATCAGCATACATAAGTAAAGGTAATTAATCATTTTTCAAGCTTATTCCTTTTTCTAACGCATTTTTATATTCAATTCTAAGTCATTTATACATGTATAAAGCTTAAACAAAATAGGTGACAACAAACATCCTTGTCTAAGACCAGAATTTATATTAAACCATTATGTAGTGATATGATTGACTTTGACACAAGCTGACATAGTATTACATAGTAATTTAATTGCTGCTATCATTTTAGTAGAAACATCTAGGTCTTGCAGACGTTGTCATAGTTTGTTTCTATCGACATAGTTATAGGCTTTATGAAACTCAATAAATGCACAGAATGTTGACCTTTTAAGTTTTATTTCTAGTTTCAATAATACTTATTAAAGATTGAATATGGTATATAGTGCTTTTATCATTCCTTAACCCATTTTGAGCATCAACGATTTTATCATTTGCTTCTGACTAAACAGAAAATGTGTTATTCATTATTGAACTATACAATTTGTTCACGAATGACGCAAATGAAATACCTCTACATAATCTTAGATCTTGGATCAGTAGTGCTTGTCTTAGGAATAGGATTTGTATACTCCACGACGATAGAATGAGATCAGTTTCAAAACATACATTGAATAAAACGTAAAATTAAAGCAGATGTTTCATTTTAGGAACATCTACAGAGAATAAATCGACACCAAAAGCTTTTCCCTTTTTTTGCTTTATGTAATACATTTTTTTATTTCAGTTATACTACAATTAGAGTCTAACATAACATCAGTATACGTACGATCAACTAAATGTAAAGGATCTTCAATATGTACATTATTATCGTTTGAATTAAGAAGTTTACAAAATTCAGTCATCCATTTAGTAAGAACGACTTTTGTGTCCGTTGGCAAGCAAATCTGATTCCGATAGAACTTTCATCGGTACTACTTCTCTACACTTATTATTAATTCCAATTTGGCCAATATATTTTCAAAATTGTTTTTGTTTTTTTTATCATTAACATTGTCTAATATTTTTGCTTTTATTTAAACCAGTAACAACGCTTAGCCCTTTGCATATATCTCTCAAAACATTTTCTAGCAGAACAATAAATAACTTTAAGGTTTTTCTTCATACTTTTATAAAAACATTTTTACCAGTTGTTTTTTGTCAGTTAAACATACATTATTCCAAAGTTCTGTCATGTATTTACTCCACTGTGACTTACCCGACTGTCTCTTCTTATTAATGGGTTCGTTATCGTTGTTTTATTAACGTCATAAAAGGATTGCCACTTTAATTAGACAGATTTAAACAACCATCGCGGCGTATATAAATTGAATCGTTTAATATTTTTTACGTCGGTATCATACAATATTTGTATATGGCCATTCAAAATTATGAGTTACAAGACACTTTCACAAAATGCAAATACAATTAACTTTCCACATACTAAGACAACTTGTAATGCTCCAAATTGGTTTATTAAAAATGTTTTCAGATAAACTAAATACTCAACACTGACAAGAAAAAAGCGATTTTGGGCAAAATAAAAATATCTTAAAGTATCGAATATCCACTCTGGTTGGAGTTGACAGCTACTGTATAGAATTAAAGTTTAAAGTTAAATAGGTAGTCTTAACTTAGTAGTGGTTCTATGAGCACTCAAAACGAATAGGGAATACAGGGTTGCAGTTCCAGTTGAACAGTTCTTTCAACCATTTATTTTTCGAACCTCTTTGAAATGTTAGTTATGATATTATGTATAACAACGCTATTTTGTGTTCAAAGTACAAATACAAACCGGGGATAGACATTTGTAAACACGTATTTCATTCAAAGCACCGCTAGAGATCACAGTACGAATTACTAAGAACCATTTTAATCTCAATTATAATGTCTTTTTATGAGTTATTTTAATTTCAATTTATGACAACTACCTTAAATGCAGACTGTGCAGTCCTTCATGCAAGATCGTTAAATGCAAATGATAAAGACACCTTTATTGCTCAGCGTGGAAACCCATGACCCAATAATGTACGTTTATATGAGCTATTAATAAAAACACGTGAAATTATTAGTTTTACCAAAACTGAAACTTCTTACTAAAATATGAAGCTTTACTTGAAGAGTACTTGGGACTGGAGATCGCCAAATGATTATACATATTTGAATCTGGATTGCGTATAATAAACGATGTCAAGTAAGATTTAATATAACCGGGAGTTCCTTTAAACACAAACAACACAAAATACAGTTGACTGCATGTGTCTCAGTAAAACTGTCTGATAACGTATGCATACTTATTATTCAATTTTGATCATCTTCACCGTGCTTTTACAAGCGATAGACGTGGTAGCACATATGCCACTTATCCAATAAACTTAACTCTTTTCTCATTTAATGTTAATTAATATACAAACAATGAACATATATTTTGTATATGTATTAAAAATAACGCCACAGGTGTTCAACGTCATTGCGTAGTTGAAGTAGCAAATTGTCACATATTTATACGAGTATTTACATAAAGCTAATAAAATGTTGTGGTTAGAAAGGCCCTATTTTTGTCAATCGGAAACTTTGAGTTAGTGCTGCCCATAACAAATAACAAAGCTACGTGGTTTATTGGGGAACACTGTTATTGTCTTATTTAAAATGTACAGCTGTAGTGTAGCGAGATTTCTTAATAAACAGCTGTAGTGTAGCGAGATTTCTTAATGTTCAGCTGTAGTGTAGCGAGATTTCTTAATGTACAGCTGTAGTGTAGCGAGATTTCTTAATGTACAGCTGTTGTGTAGTGAGATTTCTTAATATACAGCTATAGTGTAGTGAGAGTGTAGTGTAGCGAGATTTCTTAATGTACAGCTATAGTGTAGTGAGAGTGAAGTGTAGCGAGATTTCTTAATGTACAGCTATAGTGTAGTGAGAGTGTAGTGTAGCGAGATTTCTTAATGTATAGCTATAGTGTAGTGAGAGTGTAGTGTAGCGAGATTTCTTAATGTACAGCTGTAGTGTAGCAAGATTTCTTAAGATTAAGACTTGGCTGGATTTCACAAGAAGTACCATATCTAGTGTGTGTTATTCTCTTGTCTGAAACGAAGAAACGGGAAAAGGAAGAGAAAAATCAACCAACTTATTCACACAAGTGCCTTATTAATCTCAAATAATAGTTTTAATGAATAAACTGTTATTGATAATCTTATTTTTTGTTGTTTCCAAACATAAATTTCATATTTTTGCCTCATAAACATATCTAAAATATTGGATAAGTTGGTGGCTGTTGTTTGTCTCTACGTGAAACATAACCGTTTTTACGAGCCCCCTATTTATTATTAATATCTTCTACGTCCTTGGACCTAGTCAAATTTGGCATATTACTTGATAAATCAATAGCGATATCATATGCAAATGGTCATAAAATCATAAACAGAAAGGAATTTCTTCACCAGTGTGCCTTCTATTTTACAAGACGATGATATTTGTCGTATCAGAATATTTTCAATGTGCATCTTTTTTATTTGCACGTCTATACTCGTGTTTCGACTTAATAAGGAACACCCGTGTATTGTTGTTTATCTGCATTCATACTGACATGAGTATAGTGTACTATATAGCAGAAAAAATGCAACTTTGCTCTATGCAAGTCTTTACTTTTCCTTTTTCTATTGTGTTTTTTTTTCGTTTCGACAAGGAACACCTATATAAGGTTGTCAATCTACAGAACATAAATGAAAATGTATTATCTCACAAACAGATATACTGAACGTAATAAATAACCTTCCACTTTTGTATTTATAGTATATCCGTCAAAATATTAAGAAGAGTTATCAAATTTTTTATATGCCATAAACGGACAAGTATGCACTTTTACATAGCCTTAATGCTACAACTTATAAGCTCGTTTTTTTAAAAAATTCGAAGAGCTAGCCATGACTCTGGCGTCGTCGTCGTCCGGTGGTTAAAGCTTTATGTTTAGCTCAGCTTTTTCTCTGTTTCTGAATAAGCTACTCATGTTATGGCGGCAAATCTTCATAAACACATTCATATTATGTTATAGAAACATTGTATATAGCTAACTTACCTAATTTTTCATACTTTGGGCTCTAAAACCTTAGGTTAAAGATTTATGATTAGCTCGGATTTGGTTAAAGTTTTATGTTTCGCTCAATCTTTTCTCTTTTTCTGGACAAACTACTTGGTGACTAAACTTCACAGACACATTCATATTATTTCTTTTTCAGTAATACTGTTGATTCTGTAAAATGATCACCAAAGACTAAACAAAGTTAACATCACTGACCTTGACCTATTTAATGGACACGAATAATACTTGCTTTATCGGGTTAAAAGTGTTTTGTTTTATGAACTTAAAACTGTTATTCGGTATCTATATGGGTTGCACATACAAATATATCCAGATTGATAAATAGATTATAGATGGGAAATACTTTGTATCAATGTTTAAATATGCCAGGCCCATTGTCCCTTAACCATCGGCTACCTGCCCGAGCCCAACCAAGAACCCCGCCCCCTACACACACCATGCTGCCCATTTGTTTTATTTTTGTATTAAATCAAATACTCTGCCCTATTTCAATTTTGTTACCGATCCCAATATCTTCATCCCTACCCCTAACACCACGACACCCCACACCCATTTTTTGTTTAAAAAAATTTACTTCGTATGAAATCAAATACTCTGCCCATTTCAATTTTGTAACCGACCTCAAGACCGATCCCCTCCCCCCACCGCCACATTTTTGTTTAAAAAATTGTTTTGTTTTAAATAAAAAGCTTTGCAACTTTGTTACCGACCATAAGGACACCACTCCCAACAGCATCCCGCACACACCAATAAGAACCAAATCCCTGGCCAATATTTTTAAAAAAAATTGTTTTGTTTTAAACTAATTATACTATTCTGCCCATTTGTTACCAACTGCCCCTTTTCAACTTTGTTACCAACCCCAAGACACCCCTTCCAACAATTTTCTTTATTGTATTAAAACTGAACAGCCCTGTTTCCTAAACTGTGGCACATACACCCTCCCATCCACACCCGGATTTAAAAAATGAATTACATTAAATATATTTCAACTTAAGTACTTAGACATAGTGTATATTGTGCCCTAATAGTCATACTTGCACATACATGTATCTACTATTTTACTAATATGAAAGACGGTTTCATTCATATAGATATATCTGTTTTTCTGATAGTACATTATAATATACTGTTCTGTGACAAGGCTAGAATAGTCTAATTATTGAATTTTTAAACTTATCACGATCATATTTAAAAAGTGTACTTCACTGACGTCGAATTACTAAATATATTTTGGAAAAAAGACGAGCGTATGCAACCGCTTGCGGTGCTCTTGTTTCAGTCTTAATTTCAAGAAAATTACTTGATACTTTTTGAGAATGAATGTCAGCTGGCGGTCACTGTTACGTTTAGTGTATACGTCTATATCAAATCTTCTTATATGTGAATAGTGTGTTTAACTTTATGAGATTATGCAAATATCTGTAGGTATGTGTAAATAAAAATGTGTGTGTGTGTGTGTGTGTGTGTGTGTGTTTGTGCGAGTGTGCGGGTGCGTGTGCGTGCAATTGTGTTCGAGTGTGTTCTACGCTGTTCTACCGAGAGGCAATATAACAAAAGACGGACATTATGTTGGCGAAAATATATTTTAATATAACAAGTCATATTATTGCACTAAATTGTTAATATAATCAAAAATTACGAGATATGTTATGAAAACAGGCTGCTATAGACATATACACGCACACGCACACATACATACATACAATAAATTTATCAAAAGCAAAATAAAAACAACAAAAAATGTCACATTGACTATTTGCAGATACAGTACATGTAAAACAAACATATGCATAGTAGATAACGAAACTGGTCTAAAATTCATAAAAAAAACATTTAGTATAAGGTACTTGGTCCAATTTAGTTTATACTAACTCATTTTAACTGATTCTCGAGTCTGTTTCCTTAGTACAACCAGTACTGAATTTTAGAGAAACCAATAGATCTTTATATTGAGGGCGAGTGGCCAACACCATACACATTGCCCTACCTATTTTAACAACCGACTTAACACGTTACGTGCAAAGATAGCGAATTAAGTATAGCAATACAAACATGTATAAGATAATCGCTTGTAATGCACATTTGCGCGGTTGCATGTCGGCACAACCAGAATGTTTAGTCATCGTTACAGAGTAGGCTCATTTTACAGGACACGATTATTACATAACAAAAACAATTCCCTATACAATTTTCACAAGTCACAGCTATACAACACATAATTTCATGCAATCGATATTATATTCACAATTTAACAAACTATTTTTTTCACAATCGACATACTACAAAGCTTGAATACACATGTTGATAAAATCAACACAATTCATAGCTTCATAGAACAGTTTCTTTAACATTTTAAATAAAATTCACTGTTTGTCTCGCTAAAAAACCCTCAATACATTATATTTTATATTCATTCGTCAACCTTGCTCACCTCACATACAGGTTCTTGGGGTTCGATCCCCGACTAGGTCAAAGCAAACATACAAAAAAGATACACGCGAGTCTTTTTCAATGCGCTTTGCAATATTTGCATTTCACAATCATTATCAATTAATTCTAACGTATATATATTTTACAACCAGCTGGTAATTTTAAATTTTTATTGAAGGATTACGAAGAGAGATATGATTTGTTTAGTTTTACATTTTTTAATCATCCATGCATAATAGTTGTTGTAGTATGGTGTTTAGCGTCACTTTCAACAATTTTCCAGTCATATCGCGACGGTGTCTACTTGAAACAGTATTCTGAGCGCTGTCACACTGGAGTATCATGCCGCAGACAAATGGTATGATACTCCACCCAGTCACATTATACTGACACCGGGCCGACCAGACCTAGAACTCTCCTCAAAATGCTGAGCGTCAAGCGAGGAAGCTTCTAGTACCTTTTTTAAAGTTTTTGGTATGACCCGGCCGGGGATCAAACCAACGACCTTCCGCATGCGAGGCGGACGCTCTACCACAAGACCACGCCGCGGTCGTCCATACATAATAGAAATTCTGGTTAAAGTTCCAGCATTATTACAAAGTAAAAACTTTATTTGCATATGATGTCATTCGGAAAAATTATTTTTGTTCCCGAGTCAACATGCCTAATAAAAGCCATGAGCCTTCGATCCTAGGTCCGATGCTCTAAATATATAAAAAGTGTAAAATTAAATAAAATTTGAATGTAGTTACGAGTATGTCATAAAGAATTTGTGCATTTAGTTTTGATCTCGTATTATTATATTCAGTTCGTATTATTATATTCAGTTAAATAGTTACGACGTTGCTAGTTTGCTATATAATTAACCATGATAATTGCAAACTTGTTTTACTTAAAACAAAAACATAAACAAAACAAAAAACAACAGTATACACGGTGTTTTTATGCTGTATCGTGAGTGCGGTTTATTCAGAGACAAAAAAGGTGTTACTGTTTAACGGCCGACCGGTAAAGTAGGAGAATATTATTTGCCGTGATTTGTGTCATAAATTCCAAATATAGTCGGGTCTTTAAACTCGTTTATATTTAAAACACTTTTCCCTTGATAGTCCACAAAACCTGACAGATCTACAGTAGGATCAAGTTGTTGCGTCTTTTGATTGCGGGGTCTGCATACAACTCTAGAACACGAACATGCCATGGGAACTTTTATCCGCATTTTATTGCATCCCTGAGAGGCACCGATGCAGTAAACCCATGCCTGAACGTCTATAAAGGAAGATGCAATACATTGTAAGTTCGGCAGTGTGCGGGTTCCAGCATGTGGTGGCGATTTGCAAGATCCCCTGAAAAATAAAATATAAGCACATTAATTTGAGCGACAGTTTCAAATGAAACTGCTTATTCGTTTTTCGTCTTTTAGTTTTAATGTACGTCATTCTTTAATAGTGGAAGTAAATCAGTTAGTGTTACTGTCAAGTTGAATCTAGCAAGAAAAAACATACACGAATACCAAACTAACTACATTAAGATGGCAGCCTTACACATACGCTCGTTATTACATTGTCGTGAGTATCCCTCACTAAAACTCAAACAATGCTGTAACAGAAACGTTTATATAAACTTTAATCTTACTCAGCTCGGTGTTCAAGATAACAAATTCTAATTTATTTTGATAAACCTCTATTTGTATTTTTGAATTGTATATTTATATATGTATATCTTTATGCATTCAGTGATTTGTTGATTATTCAGTTATTGAGCTCTTTTATGTATATATTTTGAAGGCATTATGATTACTTTCAAATTAGTTGTATTATTAAGTAAGACCATATAGCTTCTTTCTTTCTTATAAATACTTCATAATGGTATTGTTTATATTAACAGAATAACTCAATTGGTTATTTTCAATCTTACATGATCTCTCAAAATACAATAAACAACTTACGAGCAAACTCGGTAATATATCTCAGGTCCAATCACGTAACATAAATGTCTTTTTGATGATGTTAATTTACCGAGACCGTTGTATTCCTTAATTGTTTGAAAAAGTCGTGTAATTTGTCTTGTTTCACCCTGACACATCCCGTGACAGGTAAAGTCGTTTCTGAAAAAACACAGCTACAATAGTAAATAAAACATAACAGACAAACGATGTTTTTGCCAAACTTGAACTCTCTGAAAATGGCAGGTATACACCTTATTCTTTTATATTGAAATAATCATTACCTTTGCCTGTGTTATGTGTTTTTTTGTAGACGGTTTTACTACTATGGGGCATGTTCCACATGTTTAAAACGTAATTTTGTTTGGTTTAAATATATTTATTTCTTATAATAATACACTTACATTACAATACTAGTATAACTATTAATATTTACAAACGCATAGAAGCAGGAGGGTTGGGCCACAAGTTCTGCCAACATTAGTTACGACCCATCCCTCATGCAAATGAAGTACACTACTAATAACAATAATGGCAGTTAAATTATATTAATTGAAGGTTATTTCGTTCTAAACTGAAAAATAATTAACATTATTATTTCTATAGATATGTTCTAAGAATAGAATTTGGAATAAATGTAAGAAAAATAGAAAGTAAAGTAAGAGTATGTATTTAAGATTTAAATATTCATTTTTTCAAATACCATAAGTAACGTATTTTAGGGGTAAATAAAAGATAAGGTAATAATATTAAACAACTGCGAATAAAAAAAAAGAAGAAAAAAAGAAGATATCTATACATATATATATACGACTCCTATTGTTTTAATAGAAATAAGTACATAAAGTAAATTCATCAAACCTAGGAATTATATAGAGAATTATACACAAGTCCTTGAGCAAACCCATGCTATTTTAAATAGTGAACTTCACTTGGACACCCCCGTTCGACGATGCATATTAATAACTGATATGTCCACTGTGAAATATATGGTTACCGTGGACAAAAATGAGTTAACTTTTATAGTCTAAATCACAGAATCGGGCTCAATATTTCAATTAACAAACCAGTCGAATACAACTGTTACAGTTTATAATTAAAAGTCTACTTGAACCAAATAACTGGCTGTCACATATTATTAAGTTCGAGATGCATACATACTATGCCCCAGTATATGGCATCTCCCGATTCTTTTCTGGTGTATCCTAATGTAATGCAAGTCCCTGTCCGTAACACTAAAAATGCGCTAACAAAAAACTATGGCGTCACGTAACTCACGTGGTTGCAACTAACAAATCAGCCTGCTCTAATCTTGCTTCTATCCCTTGCGGGGAGTGCTAGGACCGGGTGACATACTGAGCAATATTTACCTTATTGTGCCGATGGACCATCTTTGACACCAAAATTCGTGTTTACATATTTACTTTATCTAGACTGCGATGCAAGTGCGTTGCCTTCAGGACCGTTTCGAATTTGCGACGAGTGAACAGCACTATAATTATTTTATGCCAGCCCTATAATTTCTTATTGTGGTTAATCAGTTTACGGATGGTTGTTGTTTGTTATTTTAGCATTCGTTGTTAGTTAAAATTAAACATTTATTTACGTATAAACTTACCCTGTCTCCCAGCCTCGTAGGTAAGTTGAACTATAGTTTTTCATTAATTCGATTTCATTAACAACATCTTCTGGTTCATGTTTGTAAGCCATATCTTCCAAATCAAGTCTGCAGTTTCAAGAAAATTTTAAAATTTATCAACAGTGTAAACCTAATAGTCCGGCAGGTACAGTGCTGAACCTTGCATTGAAGCGTGTAGTATTGTTTTGGTGACTAAAGTAGTTTAGGCATTGCTTATGAAAAATAAGCTTGATGACATCTTGTCATCATTGAGCATTTTGAAACATCCAATATACGGTAAATGAATTGAACATTATGTTTTGCGCATTTTGGTTTTAAAAGTGCAAATAAAATGTTTCTTATCAATTGATTTGATTAAGTAAATATGTCACTACCATCTTAAATATAAAACTTACAAAATTGACAATATATACGAATAAAATTTTCTTAAATAATGTCGGCCGAAATTGTCCAAATTTCCGACTAGAACTATATAGGCAGCTGCTGTAATACCTTGGTGTAGTATATCTGTTTTGTTTTACTACCCTTGTCAAACTACATAATTTGTAATTAGCAATTAACTTTTACGTGGAATAGAAAAAAGGTAAAAGTGATGTTCGTGTTAATGATAAGTAGACATTTTTGGTCATAATGTACATGCTATGATTCGGTGGGGTAGCGAGCATGTTGGATGGAAAGAATTTCCCTGAGAATGTCATATCATTATTTCAGCAGTGGAGTTGTTTATGCGAAACATTTTAATATTAAGAGTTGGGAACTGATCTAAACAATTTCGCTGAGATAATTAAAACAACGAAGTAATGGGTAGATGATGTCATAAAACCTTGTTTATAATAGTTATGAACATCAGAGCTGAAAGAAAAGCTGACTAGTGTTTTCATTTGGTAGTAGTTAAGCTTTTTCGCAGCTAGCCATATAAATTACGCATGGTATTGAATCTACAACCTCAGGTCCGTAGAAAGTACTTTCATAATTATCTTATGAAGAGTGATGTGCTTTTTGAAACCACGTTCGTGAGATATAGGCATGACAAGTTAGGAATACTTGGGATTATTCTAAAGTCAGAATAACTGGAAATATGGGGATTGACTTTGTTTTCATCAAAATATTTCGTAAACTGTTAAGACATAGCTGTGTCAAAGAGACAAATGCAAGCAGGATATGCCAAATTATTTGATACGACTCTGATATACTCAAGAGTTATAGGATTGCAGACAAGTTCACATGATATAGATATTACAAACATTCTAGCTCATCAGCTAGTTTCAGTACCAACATCATTGTTTACTGATACAGGAGATCTCAGAATCGCGAAACCAACGACATTATTGCAGAAAGAAGTATTGGTGCGACATAACTCAAATCAACTAACAGACAACTAAACATATTCATAGACAAGTCTGCTGTTCTGAAATGGTCAATTGCTGGTACTTGGAAAGAGTATGTTGAAAACTTTTATGTCTTATACATAGAAACTAAGATGTGCACCTAGTTTTCGACAGACATTCGCTATACAACACAAAAAGTATCACATGCTCTAGTAGAGAAAACACAGGCATGCAGGATACACCTTAACAACTCAACTTTTATATACCATTTCCAGTTCAGAAAATAGTTTTAACAGTAACAGAAATGACACCAACTGATAGCAATCATGTAGTTCCGTGAAAGACACGTTAATATACTTGTTGTTACATGTATCGGAGAAAATGACACACCAGTTGAGATAAATAAATATATTGTAATTAAAAGGGGTGACATTAAAATCATATACGGGGAGACAGATAATATCTTTGCACGTGTGATCATAGCAGCACATTAACTAAACAGAGGTATAACTGTAATTTCAAAGGATAATGATGTATTTGTACTTTAACTTTATCATTATATTCAGAAAACCCTAATAAATTTGTGCTAAGGGGATTACATGTTAAGGAACCGTCGACATAACTAAAACGACCATGGGCTGCCTGGTTGCAATAACGTGGCAAGGTATTATGGTATCGGAAAAGAAATAGTCTTTAAAAATAGTAGTTACAAATGTTGGTAGGCGATGTAAAGAGTAAACAATGCATACTTTAAATACTCTACCACTAACAACAAATTCTGAAGCTTTGTTGAAAATAGAAAAAGAGCTCACAAACAAGCATATACATGGAAACATGTATAAGATTCTGAACCACAAAGCAATGATACCCAACCACTTTCCTAAGGCAGTTTCAACAGAGCTAGCAATTACTCATGCAGAACAATTGAAGATGATCAAATGTTAACATCAGATGGCATAAAATGACGTTAACTATTCAAACAAATCAAACTTCTTTGGAAAAATGGCGGTCATATTAAAGGTCATGTGCTTTTAATTGCAAATGTGTCTGTCACCTTAACATCAAACACATCAAGCGTATGAATAGTTTTATACTCATAGTAATTTCCATATTGATATTGCATTTCTAGCAATATGACGGCCATTTCGGACGCCGCGTCCGTCTTGTTTAGTTCAAAATGCTCAATGACAAAACGTCTCCCAAGTCTGTCACGTAAACATCGAACACAGTAAAATTATCCTAATTATCCTTTGGTATAGAGTTTTTTAATCAATTTTTATATCTTATATGCATTTTTATCTGAATATTGCTTTTCGAGCAAATTAGCGACCATTTTGAACGCCATCTTGTTTATTTCAAAATGCTCAATGATAACTAAATGTCATCCAACATAAAATATAGACTATCATTTTAGCAAATGCAAATTACTATACACTCTCATGCAAGGTTTAGTGAAAAAAAAACGGATTATCTGCCGGACTATAATGAATAAAGACAAAAAGTATAAACCACGATGAAATTAATTCTATTGATACATTGAACAGGTTGGAGTGAAAGAACTCAGTGATAGAGTATCGGACTCATGATCGGAGGGATGTGGGTTCGATCCTCCGACACGGTTATGTGTGGTGTCATTGAGCAAGATTGGAGGGTTGTGGGTTCGATCCTTCGCCACGGTTATGTGTGGTGTCATTGAGCAAGATCGGAGGGATGTGGGTTCGATCCTCCGACACGGCTATGTGTGTTGTCATTGAGCAAGATCGGAGGGATGTGGGTTCGATCCTCCGACACGGTTATGTGTGGTGTCATTGAGCATGATTGGAGGGATTTGGGTTCGATCCTTCGCCACGGCTATGTGTGGTGTAATTGAGCAAGATCGAGGGATGTGGGTTCGATCCTTCGCCACGGCTATATGTGGTGTCATTGAGCAAGATCGGAGGGATGTGGGTTCGATCCTCCGACACGGCTATATGTGGTGTCATTGAGCAAGATCGGAGGGATGTGGGTTTGATCCTCCGACACGGCTATATGTGGTGTCATTGAGCAAGATCGAAGGGATTTGGGTTTGATCCTCCGACACGGCTATATATGGTGTCATTGAGCAAGATCGGAGGGACGTGGGTTCGATCCTCCGACACGGCTATGTGTGGTGTCATTGAGGAAGACACGTTACCTGCATTTGCTTAGTAGTTGTTCTACCTAGGACGACTGCGAGCGTGATTTATCTAAAGTTATAATAACTTGTTTCGCAATCGAAGTAATACTTATATATATTTATATTTACAAGTTTTAACTCATCTTAACTAATTGAACGTGTTTGTAATCATTCAAAAGATAATTATTGATGACGACAATAATGATGATGGCTTGCGGTTTAGACTTTTTACACCTAATTATTTTACACCAGTGGTGAAACAGGTTAATACACGCCGATGCATATCAATGACTTTGGAATATATTTTGAAAATGACGGTGATGTTAGAATAAATTATTCATGTTTTAATGTTCTAAGCTTTAAATAAGAATGAATGAGAATTGACTAATTAAATTACTAGCAATAATTAGAACGACTGCGGTCGATGCTTAGTTTATACTAATTTATATCAGGTCGACTGAGAAGAAATAACTTAAGGTAAATTGAACCGCTCTCGTGTCCATTCTTGAGTAAAACCAGTACCGAGTGTTGCTTTTTCGAGAGACATGGGTTTAAGTTGGAGATCGAACCCAAAACCTCTGTCGTGAGCGGCCACCATACTATCAACTACACTACCGCTCTGCTCCGCGGTCTATGCTTCATTTAGTGATTTAGCGCTTGTAAATAATATACAATATTGTTTATATCTTCTATATAACGAAGTGAAATAGAATCAATTCGTTTTACCAGAATAGAAATTATAAATAAATAACTTATTAAAAGCTACAGTTATATACGTTTATAACTTACGGTGAAAGACTGCAGTTGACCTCGGGATGAGTTTTACACAAGTAGTCGGAGCAAATTGAACTCGCGTCTTTCCATTGGTACAAGGAATCAGCATCGTTATAGTAGGTACATTTATTCGTCTTAATGGCACCTTGTGCTAAAGCAGCACACACCAGTACCAGTATAAGATTTTTCAGCTGAAATAGAAATATATGACGGTACCGTTTGAAATTACTAGTACTGCGAAGCGGATCGCAGAGACAATAAGTAAGCGCGCTGTTTGCAGTTAAATAACTGAACACTGTTGAAAAAGGTGGACCACGGTCAGCCCAAACAAATATGAAAGCGAAAAAACTGAGCTCGTCATTCTAAATTTCTATCACATGTAGATACCAGGTAGTACTGTTCCTACTACAATATTAACAATACTGCTAACAAACGGTACTGCTAACTAATGATACTGCTAACTAACGATACTGCTAACTAATGATACTGCTAACTAACGATACTTCTAATTAATGATACTGCTAACTAACGATACTGATAACTAACTATACTTTTAACTAACGATACTGCTATCTTACGATACTTCTAACTAACGATACTGATAACTTCCAATACTGCTAACTAACGATACTGCTCATTAACGATACTTCTAACTAACAATACTGCTAACTATCGATACTTCTAACTAACAATACTGCTAACTAACGATACTGATAACTTACATTACTGCTAACTAACGATACTGCTCATTAGCGATACTTCTAACTAACGTTACAGCTATCTTACGATACTTCTCACTAATGATACTTCTAACTAACGATACTGATAACTTACAATACTGCTAACTAACGATACTGCTCATTAACGATACTTCTAACTAACGATACTGCTAATTAACGATACTTCTTACTAACGATACTTCTAACTAACGCTACTGATAACTTACAATACTGCTTACTAACAATACTGCTCATTAACGAAACTTCTCACTAATGATCATGCTAACTAATGATACTGATAACTTACGATATTTCTAACTGACGACACTTCTAACTAATGATACTGCTAACTGACGATACTTCTCACTAACGATACTGCTAACTAATGCTACTGATAACTTACAATACGGCTTACTAACGATACTGCTCATAAACGAAACTTCTAACTAATGATAATGCTAACTAATGATACTGACAACTAACGATACTTCTAACTGCCGACACTTCTAACTAAAGATACTGCTAACTGACGATACTTCTCACTAACGATACTGCTAACTAACGATACTTTTAACTGACGATACTTCTCACTAACGATACTGCTAACTAACGATACTTCTAACTAACGATACTGCTAACTAACGCTACTAATAACTTACAATACTGCTTACTAACGATACTGCTCATTAACGAAACTTCTCACTAATAATAATGCCAACTAATGATACTGATAACTTACGATATTTCTAACTGACGACACTTCTAACTAACGATACTGCTAACTGACGACACTTCTCACTAATAATAATGCCAACTAACGATACTGATAACTAACGATACTTCTAACTGACGACACTTCTAACTAACGATACTGCTAACTGACGATACTTCTCACTAACGATACTGCTAACTAACGCTACTGATAACTTGCAACACGGCTTACTAACGATACTGCTCATTAACGAAACTTCTCACTAATGATAATGCTAACTAATGATACTGATAGCTAACGATACTTCTAACTGCCGACACTTCTCACTAACGATACTGCTAACTAACGATACTTCTAACTAACTATACTGCTAACTAACGATACTTCTAACTGACGACACTGCTTACTATCGATACTGCTAACTGACGATACTTCTCACTAACGATACTGCTAACTAACGCTACTGATAACTTGCAATACGGCTTACTAACGATACTGCTCATTAACGAAACTTCTCACTAAATAAATGATACTTCTAACTGACGACACTGCTAACGAATAATACTTCTAACTAACGATACTTCTAACTAACGATACTTCTCACTAACGATACTGCTTACTAACGATACTGATAACTTACAATACTGCTAACTAACGATACTGCTCTTTAATGATACTTCTAACTAACGATACTGCTAACTAACGATACGTATAACTAATGATACTGCTAACTAAAGATACTTCTCACTAACGAAACTGCTAACTAACGATAAGTCTCATTAATAAAACTGCTAACTAACAACACTTCTCACTAACAACGCCACTAACTAAAGATACATCTCACTAATGATACTGCTAACTAACGATACTGTTTACTAACGATACTTCTCACTAACGATAGTGCAAACTAACGATACTGCTAACTAACGATACTTCTAACTAACGATACTGCATACTAACGATACTTCTCACTAATAATACTGCTAACTAACTATACTTCTCACTAATGAAACTGCTAACTGACGATACTGATGACATATCATACTTCTAACTAACGATACTTCTAATTAATGATACTGCTAACTCACGATACTTCTCACTAATGATACTGCTAACTAACGATACTTCTCACTAATGATACTGCTAACTAATAATACAGCTAACTAACTATATTTCTAAATAATGATACTGCTAACTAACGATACATCTCACTAATTGTACTGCTAAGTAACGATACATCTTACTAATGATACATCTAACTAACGATATTTCTCACAAATGATACATCTAACTAACGATAATTCTCACTAATGATACAGATAAGTAACTATGTATTTCACTAATGATAAATCTAACTAACGATATTTCTCACTAACAATACTGCTAACTAACTACACTTCTAACTAATGATACTGCTAAGTAACGATACATCATATTAACGATACTGCTTACTAACTTTACTTCTCCTTAACGATACTGCTTACTAACTATACTTCTCACTAATGAAACTGCTAACTCACGATACTTCTCACTTATGATATATTTCACTTATGATACTTTTCACTAATGATACTGCTAAGTAATGATATTTCTCACTAATGATACTGCTAAGTAATGATACTTCTCACTTATGATACAGCTAACTAACAAAACATCTCACTAATGATACTTCTAACTAACAAAACATCTCACAAATGATACTGCTAACTTACAAAACATCTCACTAATGATACTGCTAACTAATGATAC
>CM055898.1:5491338-5603838 GCA_029582155.1 Panopea generosa
TATATTCAAAAAAAGTGTTTCATTAACACCAAAACGTTGACTGAAACAATTCATCATTTTTTAAAGTCCCGTTAGCTCAAAAACACTACAAATTCTCTTTGTTATTATGTTAATGAAAGAATGCAAGTAATTTAGCGGATGTAAACATTGCTTATAAAACGTGTAAATTCATATATTACCAACGTTCTCTAATTGAAATATACTAAACTCCTTAACGCTGTAATAGTAATATAACTGCTAAAAGTGTACAGACTCCATAAAATGATATATAAATTTATCATGTTAGAATTTAAATTAAACATCAATTATCAGAAATGAAGAGTTTTACTCACCATGATTTTGTCAATGTTCTCACTAGTAGCACAACTGTTTGTATCACTTATTTAAACATGGCTAACTATAACATACAGTGCTGTAGCCAATGAAAGCCTTCGTTACAAAACAGAACTGTTTACGTCAATAACGCCGACTAAAAGGTGTATGCTAATAATTGCAAAATAAGTTGTCACTTTGATGTATATTTAATCGACATCACTTGACAGTAAAAAAGAAATAAAATAAAAAAAAACAACGATGAAACTTTTGGTTTTACAAAAAAACTACCATGACTTTATAATATTGTGTGAACACTTTTGCGAATGTTCATTTCAAATTCATGTAGGTCAGGAGTGATAACTTTGCAAGTTGCTTAGGGCAGGGTGTACGGAGGTGGTTTCAATTCCACTGGTAAAAGTCCAGGGGAACTTCCCCCACGGAAATAGAAGTAAAAAAGTGACTTTTCTGTTCAAATTTTATGTTTCATTTGGCTAGAACACATTACTTAAAACATATTTACCTACATTGGGAAATGTCGGCCCTGATTGCAAACTCTTAACTAAGGTTGATGTTTTACATAAAGGACACAGTGAACACTGTTGCTTTATCCATGGAACAGTTAATGGCGAAACTTTTATGTACCTTTTTTTAACCTTCCTTTTACATCATTTCTCTTGACTCATTTACCCTTTCAAAAATTACTCAGCAGAGTATCTGAATATGCCATGCCACGCACATGTAGGCGGATTGAAGGCCACACTGTCGTTAATACAGATATTCAAGCCATTTTTAAGCTAAAAAAATGAAACATACTAAACTGGCAATTTTATTAGTAGTATAATGCACACAATCAGTTATACTAAACTTTTCCATTAGCGAAAGGCTTAGAACACGAAGCAAGTTTTGAAATCAGTTCAGAAAGGAAAAGAAATTAAATGAATTATGTTAAACTATGGGTGAATGAATAAATAAATGAACGAACGAATGACCTAATAAAAATCAGCAAGAAATCATAACGATGATAATGATGATAATGACAATTATGACAGTAATAATAATAATAATAAAAATAAATAATAATAATGATATTACTACTACTACTACTACTACTACTACTACTACTACCACTACTTCTACTATTCATAATAATAGAAATTATAATATTAATGGTAATAATAGTGGTAAACATTACAATAAAAACGATATTTTTTAAGACATTTCTATTGGATTAAGTCAAACCTTCGAATAGGTTCTCAAACAAATTACTAACACACAACATGTGACACAATTGTGTTAGTTATGTTCTTGATCAGTTGTTGCATATTGTAGGCTAAATATGCAAAAATGTCATACCCGGTTTGTTCATATCGCACTTGCCATGATACTATCCTTATCTGTTTCGGTACAATTTAACATGTTATTATATTTCTTTTTTTTATTTCATTGAATTCTTCTCCTGGTCTCTCAATTGAGCCGTGCATGGCGTTAGTTTTAAGACGCTGTCTAAACGTCATTTGTCTCTTATCCTTGAAGTCATGGTTCGAGACCAGTTCTTCTTTTGCAAGTTGTCTAAATGGTCCAATTTATGGCATTGTCGTACAATGTGACTGATTTACAAATTGAATAAGCAACATGAAACATTGCAGATAAAAAAACACAAGATAGTGTGGGTTCAACCAAACCTCGACCCTCCGTCCCTGTGGCCGATACTCTGCCACTGAATCACGTGCACGCACATACATGCATGTGGTTTGGTATTTTAACGACACGAAAAACACTCACCAAACCAAGTAAATAACTAAATATAAGGTGGTGTGATATTTGTCTTTTTTATTTTTATATTTATATATATTTTTGTTCAGCTTGTAAAACAATGAGTGATGATACATTATAACCACAATTTGTAAAAGTTGTATTGTTGCAAATCTTCACTGATCGTCCATTTCCCATTAATTAACATACAACAGGCGGAAATTATACTGTATTTACATGACATCCTAATTACCATTTTCATAATTAGTGACGTATGAAGATTTGAGATGCGGCGTGCATTAATTATAGTATCCACTTATCAAACGTAACCAGACAGTATGAAAATATGTTTTAATTATGACGCATTGTAATTAGCAGTCGTCATTGGAAGATTTACGCATCAATCATTCTTTCTTAAAGGTGAAATATGATTAATCTTGTTTTCAGTTAGTTTAGAAATAATGCCATCGGCGGAACCATGATCGGAGGTTATACAACTTTTTTCCATGATCAACTCATTATAAATGGACTTTTTATTACAAAATAAATGTAATTATATGTAACTTTCTACCTCAAATCTGCTTTAAAAATACTTTCACATTCGGGGCCTATTCACATATTTAAGCCTTAAAGACGACTTATATATAATTTTTTCTATGGATAAAAAACTTCTCAGTTTTTGAATTTAATGTATGTTCTTGAAATATCAGAAGTAAAAAATGCATGTTACTATGCAGATTATTTTGTTGTTACCTCCTCAAAAACATACCTAATCGTCGTGCTAATTAATATTTTCTTTATATTTGGTTAAAAACTATCGATTAAGCGTTACCAAGTTCAAAAGATAAATTATATTACCACGTTTTATTGTTTATTTATCATAGGACACAAAATATATTTTCATAAGCTTATGTAATATTGGGAGTTTCGACTGCTAGCTTGTTTAAGGCTGGGGCACAAAAATAACCACAGACATTTTAGTAAAGTTCACGAGGATAGCAACAACAAAATTTATATAAAAAAGTTCCAGTTGTCTCGGAGGAGATGTCGTTTAAAGTTTCAAAATCTAAAACAAGGCGTAACCATGCGCCCGTCACAGACAACCGATGTCAACAAAAACAATACAATTCTAACTGGTTACCACGCAAGAAACATTATGATGGAATTTTATTACACTTGAGTGGTTTCAGAGGACATTGTTTTTAAATCTTCCCTATATAAACCTTTGTTAATAGCGGAGTACCATTAGTGGTCATCGTGTTTAGCTCTCAGAAAAATCACATCGGCAGAGTAACAACTTCCGACAGAATCAATGAAAATGAGCCAGTGGTTTCAGATAAGATATTGTTTAAACTTTCAGGATATAAAATTGGAAGATGCACTGACTACAGCCTAGATGGTCGGTATCGGAAGATATAAACAAATCCCCGAAAGGGCACTACCCATTGTTAATTGTTTTTAAAATTCATTAATATTTAGTCTGTGGTTTACAAACGTTACCACAGAACTGCATCTTGCGATAAGTCCTGTTTTTTGTATAAGTGCTTTCCGAGGGCAGACATTTTAATATATAGTCAACGTATGCGAAAATTTACGCAAAATGTCCGCCATTCCACAAAGAACTATAAAGAAAAATGCAATACAAAGCAGGCGGAACATTGTTCCTGATTCTTTACTTCCCATAATCTTGTTCTAATTAATGAAACATTTCGTTTACTTTTTTAACTTGTGCCTTCATCGTTACCATAAATCTAAACGTCGGCTGTCCACAGTATTTTTGTGTACATTCCTGCTTTTTCATTTGTGTCTGATAAAACTGAGTATCAACTGTTCTGTCCATAAATTATTATTTTGCCTTTCTTGAACCAGTCAAATCCATCAATTTATGCGAGAATTGCACTTTTTTTTAATCAGGCAAATATTTTAATAAAATCAGAGTTATGATATCAATCATTTGAGATGAGCGGCACAGGGCAATATGTTAGACCTTGTGTATTTGGTATTTTCTATAACCACTGTTTTCTTTCTTTTTTGTAAAACGGAAGAAATGATTAAATTTATGCGTTACATAAATATATATAACTGTATATCTATATAAACATCATTGATACGAAGAACATAAACAAGCGGGAGCACCCTGCGTTGTAAAGTATTCGCCTTCTTTGTGTTGTATTTTTGCTTCATAATTCTTTAAGGAACGGCCGCATATTTGCGAAACTTTCTGCGTACGTAAACTATTTTATATGGTTTACACTCGGAAAGCACTTATATAATAAACAGGGCATGTGTGCTTGAAAATATGACAGAAGATGATCGTCAGGTGCATCAATTTGGTCACTTTTGTGACCACTTCAGAAGTGCTCACACATTTATTTAATGACTAATTGAGCTTGACTTCCGTCAAGTATTGGTTTGTATAACTTTCTCCAGTTTTCGAAAATTAAGTTTAAAAATTAAGCAAAACGAATTTCGTGAAAATATTGACCACTTACCGTAGAATTCACCAGTTGACTTCTCCGCCTACCTCACCGGAAATCCATCGCCTTAAAACGTCGACAATGTAATAAAAACGCGGGTTGTGCGATTGGTAGGCGCGTGAAAGTTGTGCAGTTCGTACAAATTAGGCAAATCCGGATTGAAGTGCTGCTGGGTAGAACCTGTACTAAGTATATGTGGATAAAGTGTCTTTCTCAAGGACACCACACAGGCAGCCATCGTGGATGACGCCTGTAAAAACAAAAACAATTTTGAAAGGCACCACACAATGTCATTTGTTGGCAAGGTTAATTAAGCAAGCATTTTCTGAAAGGAAAATGCTTAAAGAAAGTGTTGGCGCTCAGCTGAACGGACAGACGGACGAACAGCAGATAAAAAACGATCAGAAGAGCACACTTGAGCTTCTGCCCATGTAATCTTAATTAAATGTAAAAACGACATAAAAAATACGCTTTCCAGTTATTGTATGTGTTTCTATCGTTTTAAAACACATATATTGTAATTGACTGATAGAAAATTTAGCGTCATTTGTATGATGTCAAGGGCTTATAGACGATCAGTTAACCTAACCACTGTTTCCTGGAGTCCTGAAATGTAAACCTGTACTCCAGCACACCTTATCTCAACAAGTAAATGACAACTTTCCCACTTAAATTAGCGACGAGTGACGAATGATAATGAGACACAATGTCGTATATAAATCATCACGGAGATTGTTGCCGGGTTGAGATTCGAACTCACGTTCCCTGGATTAATAGTCAGACGCGTTACCGACTGAGCTAATCGGGCCCGGCACATATATTTCAAATGTTTAAAAGTCCAAATTCAGACAAGATACCTAACATTTCAGAAAAACAACAAAATGACATTACAAACAGTGCACCTGAACAAAGTGGTCGCTTAATAACCTTGAGTCGCAAGAAATAAAGACATTTTTTTCTTTGCAATTTTGACACTGATGTCACACAGATGATTTTTATGATCATTTTGGGGCGTGAAAATCACGAAATTGCGATTATTGTACAATACCTATAATACTGTCAGAATGAATATACCACCAAGTGAATCTGATGAAGTTTCTGGCCGGACGATATTATAGTGAGGAGATGGGAAAACACATCTGTGTGGTTAAATGAGAAGAATTTAGAAGACGAGGTAACGGACAAGAGACTGACAGAGAACGTCGACGACGCGAATGTCCTGACGATGACAATGGATGGGAATGGTGAAATGAAGCTGCAGCCAACAGAGGTAAATGTAGTTGATATGATAACCAGAGGCATAAGCAGTGGCCTCGTGACGATAACAATATTTGCAATTGCCTGTACCATGACGACGACACTGACTTAGACAAACGTTATAGGACTCACATTTTATCCAAAATATGTTATGTTTGAAAGTTTTGTTGCACAATATAATTTTTTTTGTAATCAAAATGTATGTTTTAATCCTATTTTCAGACACCTTTTTATTTTACCATGTAGTTGTGAAAGTTTCAGATCATTGGTCAAGTTATCATAAAACTTAGACTGTATGGTTGTGAATTCTTGCTTTTTTACAAGCAATAGCAGCATTTTGACTGATACCATGTGTCACTAAAACAATTGACATTTTCGAATTCTTCTCAAAAACGGTAAGCTCATTCGTAATGAAATGTTGTATGCAGCTTTGGTACTCAAGGATGAATCAAAATTGCGAATTGCATGGTCCCCACATCATGGGGCCTTGGAAGTGGGCGGTGCTAAAACAGTCAACTTTAAGGTAAACTTTGAAAATCTTCTTAATTTAGGAAGCACTGGGAAACAAATGGTGAGCAAGGTTATGGATGTATATGGGTCCTTTATAAAAAACGTCATTTCTGATGACTGAACAGACTCATTATAATGTTTTTTTGGCGTGATTTGTTGTTGCTGACAAGACGGTTAATGCTTGTTTTATTGGAAAAAGTTGGAAAATGGATTCATATAGCTTTATGTTAACAAGATTAATCGGGTGACCGTTAAGGTTCATGGGCCTCTTGTTTATAAAACTTTTATCATTACTAAGCTGGAATATCAGAGAGAGAGAGGAGTAATGTCTTCTGCTCTTCCTCTTTCCACAATATTGCAATATTACAGCATTGATATAGGACTGATATGTGAACATAAGCTATTTACACACACTAAAACGTTTCTAAACTGTATTCATCTGGACCACCTAGCACATGATATGTATATTTTCGCTACATTGTTTAAGAGTTGTGCAGCGATTATGTGCAATTCTAAAATTCAACCCAAAAATAACACGTATCGGATATGTTGAATGTGAACGGATTGTAGACGTCCAAGCAACTGAAATTCCACAACTCTAACCCTCTTTCAATAGTTTTCGCGAACATTCCCGCAGAATATCAAGAATCTCTTTGTGAGCAACATACCCATACATCGTTATATTCAACACAAGGTAACGTGTATATTGCGGGTGATTTCAATGTACAAATTCTTAATGGCAGTAAATCATTCTAAACTGGGTCGTTCTTAAAAACAAAATTGTTCACGCACTATGTGAAAGAATGTGACATTTCCCCAATAAAAGTATCGCCAATGCGAAAAGGTCCCGACTACAGTTTTATTCTAACAAAGTCAATGCTCGGCCATGTTCTTGTAAACTCTGATACTGCAGCATCGGTTAAACAATTCGCTACCCTAGAAGTAACTAAATAGTCGTTTCATCTGACCATTTATCCTTTATAACTAAACTGGATGTCATTGAAAAGGTAAATTTAAACATATGAACTCCGCAATCGGGAATTGTATGGAACAAAATGAATGACGACCAAAAGCATGTTTATTAGTGTGAAATATAACGACAACTGAAACATGTAGAAGATCACTATAACGATTTATCGGTGGATGACATATCATCTCAATCGTAGAAACTTTACTATCCCGCAGCCGAAAGAAACATTGGTTTGAATATTGCACAGAAGGGCTTTATCCCCGATATATGTCAAATATTTTCAAGTATTAACTCCAACACCTATCAAAAGACTTTATGAACGACCTAAAATAACTGCCATGTAACTTTAATGGCGAAATAAAGAAAACGATTAAATTGCAACGAAACTTCTTTATGGAAAAAACAGAATAAGTAATGGCTAATACTTTATGCTATTCAATATAATCCATCAACAATTCAAACCTGCAATACTGTGGACAATACCCACAGATAAATTTGAACTAATACTGGCAATTAACGTAGCTCAACTCTTGGTTGATGCACCATTTATGCAGGAATACCAGTGCACAATATGTCAGATACCTTTCATAATGAAAGCAGTACATATTATATCTGGCTATAAACGCATACTGCACCGGAAATTCATTATTTTGCAAACAATTATAAACGCTAATGTAAAACAAGAAACATTTTGATTTGTTGTCATTTACATGTACAAAACTAAGTATGTACCGCCAGACAACGATGGAACACATAGGCGATATTTTCATTTTGCACTAGAGCGTCCTGACACGTTATCTTATACTATTCAAAGCATGTAACACAAACACATAACCAAGATGGCGTGTCAGATGTTGAGTAAGAAATAATTGAAGGTGTGTAATATTTGATACCATATGTATAAATGTTATAAGCTGCTCCTATCCCTCTGTTGAACATTCTCTTTCTTTCCCTCCCCTCTAACTTTCTCATTCCCCTCATTAGTCTCTCTTTTCCACTTTTCTAATATACCTTCTGTCTAACCCTAATATCAACATAAAGGTTTGTAAAGTTATGTAATTTTGTCGTGTCACTGATTTCTATGTAATGCTATATGTATTATATATTCATAGTCTCCCGTAATGGAGGAAATAAAGATATTGAATTGAATTGAATTGAATTAAATCCTTGTCATAAATTAGCATATGTGCCAAACAAATAGTTGCACATGTTCACTTTTCAATGTGCATTATGTTTAATTTAATGTAATGCAAGGGAAATAACTTAAACTATGTCGTTATAGAATATTTACAGGTTGATCTACCTTGAGTAAATCGATACTTTCTTGACACAATATAACTTTGAAACATAATACAAGGGATACAACTTGTGTGTCTATATGCTCAATTTTTGTGTATGTTTTATCTTTCTTTATACTTATTTTGAAAGGTACGACTAGATATGCACCGGTACAAAGATCGGGGACGTCTCTAATTAATGCTTAGACAATATGTGTTTAAAAAAAGCAAATTTGATCATGCGTATCATTGAATATGTAAGTGGGATGTGAATTGACTGACAAACCAAAATCTTATAACGTCAAGTAATTGTTAGGACGTAGAACGAAGACGTGCCACGACTACCAGTTGATCTCATTTTAAACATAAAAGCCACAAATGTGCTATTTTGTAAACAGTAACACTACATTTTGTTGATAATGAATAAGTAACATAGCTGAGTGTTGTCATGACTATTCTTTATAATTAAAACAAAAATAAATCATCAATAAGTGTGTAAGTAAATCAGGACATATTTCACTAGTTTTTGTGTGTGCGTACATGTGGATTAACGTAATTTGTAAATATGTTGAGGGTCTCATATAAAAGTGAATTAAATAGATTTATTCGTTAAGATAAGTATTTATCAATGTCATTATTTAAACTGAAACACTTTACACTTTTATTATCATCTATTTATTTAAAACGTTCAACCTCTTCAAAACAGATTTAGGAATATAATATAAATTTTAAACGTTTAATACAATAATACCCCAGAAAATGAACAATAACGAAAACTGTTCGTTGAATGTAGCATTAAGTTGGGCGTTTGATTAACAGCAAGCCACACTCTCTGTCCAGCACTGAGTCTCGCAAACATCAAGTTACCTCCCATGACGTCGATATTAATACCCGTTGGTTCAGCGACCGCATCAACGATATTGATGTCGTCAATGACGAGTTTCACATCCTCGAACTGTGTTCTATGGCGATCCTCGATGAAGTAGGCAAACATGTAAACACCGGTGTAAGGTGCAGTGAACTTGCCGCTGGAGGAGTCGAAGGCAAGATGGTCGTTAAAAATAACGTTGTTTAATAAAATTACGTCGTTATTGTTCAATGGGCCAATGTCATGAGTTGCCACAGCTGTGAACGCAACGTTGTTTCCTGAAAATAAATTTAAGATATTTTTTAAGTAAACGCTTCTGACGCATATACTGCGTTTTTATATAGTTATTTAGATATAACCATAAATAATATCATAGAAAATTGTCATAATTTGTTTTTCAAGAAAAAATCATTTTTATTATTATACACATTTTATATGTTATAAAATATATAAAATCAAAACACAAACCTGCCCTCCTCGCCCTTTTGATTGTTTTTCCAGTTGTGGATTTTTTTAAATTAAACACGGCGTCTTTCATCTTCTCCTGCTTTAATACATTCACTGTCTGATGAAGATCTTTAACTATGGCCGCTTGATTCTCCATTTGTTTTCTTTGGGCATCAATGGTGATATGTTGTTGTTGTACTTCATATTCCAGTTTGTCAATATTTTCAAGTTTTTCTTCAAGTGTTGCCAGTCTTTTAAGTACTGCATTGAACGCATCTGAATTCACATTTATTTCCGTATCAAAATTCGACCCAACTGCACTTTGAAATGCAACCAATATCGATACTATGATACGAAAGGCGTCACTTTGACGACAAAACATTTTCATAAAGACTGGTGTGCCGATTATGGGCTTCTAACAATAGCTATGCATGTGAAAACAGAAAACGTACCACGCACTTTACTATATAGCTAGTGTCAGTTGTTTGGGATGAGCCGGCTTATCTATAACGCCAACCTACATATTGCAACACAACAACACATATGTCATTAACTGATAAGAAAATAAATTGAATTCTTTCCGTAGGAATTACTAGTTATATAGTTTCTATTACCCCCAGAACCTTGTATCCTTTAATAAACAAAGCGGTAACACAGTTTATACCTAACAAGGTTAGATACCATTTTTAACCACTTACTGGATATTTGGGGGTTGGCCTCTTTAATGTGTACTTGTACGCTTTTCTTGTTAATTGTGCGATAACCTGAATGTGGTTTAACACCATTTTCAACACATTTCAGGTTATATATGGCACACTATGTTTTACTGGTGGAGGAAGACCTCAGACTGAATAAGACTGAGTAGAACTACTGCAAGTAACTGGAAACTTTCTCACATAACGTTTTTGAAGCGAGCGGGACTCGAACCTATGACCTTAGTGGTGAGAGGTAAGTGATCTTGAGACGGCGCCTTAGACCACTCAGCCATGGAGGACCCTGCAATAACCTGAAGACTGGGATTAGTTTTTCTGCACTCACAAATAGAAATACTGGCTAAAATTCCCGAAACATCTCTTAAGATTTTTTAAATACAATAACTGTATTTGCATTGATGATTCTGTATGTTGTTCGCTACAAAGGGATTAATTTTCGTTCCGAATTCAATTCTGTGTCGTCATTTATTGTGTTATAAGTTCAAGTAATCGGTTAGAAATATTACGAGTTTGAGTTTACGGAAAGACATACATTGTTTCCTAATAGAATACATGCACCAAAGAAAACAAACTGGCCTGTTTGCAAATAACAATATAGAATACATGCACAACAGCGTACCAAATTGGCTCCTAGCAAATAACAATATAGAATACATGCACTACAGCATAACAAACAGGTCTTAAGGCAAAAACAATGATTTAGAATACATGCACCACAGCTTAACAAACCGATTCCTAGATAATAACTTCTAGCAAATAACAATATAAAAATACATGCAACACAGCATAACAAAATGGTTCCTTGACAATGGTATTATAAAACAAAACTTTGCACCACACTATTACATATAGGCTCCTAGCAAATAACAATATAGAATATATATGCATCATCCCATTACAATCCGACTTCTAGCAAATAACAATATAGAATACATGCACCACAGGGTAACAAACCGGCTCCTAACAAATAATATTATAAAATAAATGCACCACACAATAACAACCGGTCTCCAAATGGAGAACCAACACATTTTCTCAAAGAGAAATAAATCAAGTGTACCAATTTCAAAGGATAAAATAAACTATAAAATTTATAAAATAAATATAAAAAAAAGCTGAACGATCAGTTTCATCCACATCTTGTTGGAGAGGCTTCCGCGCCCGATTAGCTCAGTCGGTAGAGAGTCTGACTACCAAATCAGGGATCGTGAGTTAATTTCCCCTCTCTGTCGAAGTCTCAGTGATGTACGATATACGACATTGTGTCTCATTACCATCCGTCTCTCAATGCTGATTCAAGTGGGAAAGCCATCCCTTTTTTACAGAGATTGGCAGGCTCGATTGATGATTAACCTTCCAGGATAACAGGAAAGAATGGTTCGGTTAACTAAACGTTTTTTAATCCTCGATGGCATGATAAGAACGCTGAACATTCAAACATACAAGTGGTAAGAAATGCATAACATAAAAGCTGACAACCCATTTAACCTGTAAGTCTAAAGGCCTTCCGTAGAAACAATGTTGCACAAGAACATGAACAACTCGTATAATTGTATCGGACTGTTTATTCAATCACCTGTGAAATCTCAATCCATGTATAATTGACCAAGATATTAATTGTTGAATTATACACGCTCATGTACAGTTGCTATGTTTCAATGTCATATTGAAACCTGAAGAGAAATAATGGCTTACATTAAAGAAAATTTAGAAAATTTAAGGGGGTCAGCAAAGCCTGCAAGAAGATAACTACCACGGTAGGCCTGTTGTTGCAGCATCATAGAAAAATATTGGAGCTGTTAGAGCTATGGTAGAAGAAGATAGACGGTATACTGTTTCCCAGATAGCTTATAGTCTAGGCATTGTAGAAGACACCGAACATCATATTCTGACTAACTGTTTGACATTAAAAAAGCTTTGTGTTAGATGGATCCTCCACGTGCTGACACCTGATCAAAAGGCCAAGTATTTATATTGTGCTTAGAAACTTCTGAAAACAAAAATTGTTATCCTAGGTAAATTTCTGACTTGCTCACTGGGGATGAAACTTGAGTTTATCATTTGAACCCCAATGGCGCATCAATAACAAACACTGGCTTGGAAAAAAAACAGCAAGGCCGGTCATAGCAAAAGGGACAAGAAGCACCAAGAAGGTTTTATATGCCGTTTCCTACAATTCTAGTGGTCCTATTGAACAAATTCCTTGCAAAGAGGGTTGAACAATTACAGGCAAATTTTAAAAAGATAAAGTTCTTAAATCTTTAAAGAAAAATTATCAAAATAAACGCCCAAGTAAAGATTTGGAAGGCACACAGCTTATTCGTGACAGTGCTTCTGTCAACAAAAGTAAACGTGTACAATCTTTATTAGAACAAGTAAATGTTATTCAGGTTTAACACCCCTCTCATTTCTCTGACTTAAGCCCCTTTGACTTTTTTCTATTTCCCTACTAAAAATGGTCGCATGTAAACGCTATGCTACTAGAAGTGACCTAGGGTCTGCAATGTTTCAGTGTCTTAGCAGTATACAAAGGGGAGACTACTTTGCGATATCAAGTCGAGGACAGCTAGACATCAAAAGTGTGTATCTGTGTGTGTGTGTGTGTGTGTGTGGTGGGTGGGGAGGGAGGGTCTTTGAAGTGTTGACCTGAAAAAAACCCCGTCACTGTGAAAATTGAATGCCCCTCCTTTGCCAGCTATTAAATTACAAACACAGAATTGTATATTAAGTATAACAAGAGGTCCTTATGATACGTCAGCATTATTTATACATTCAAGTTTGGATCATTGTTATAATGGCTCCATAATATCACGTACGATGCGTGGTGCGATATCCCAATAGGTCACATTATACTCTGGCTGGCCAATCCTGGTAAAGTCCTCATAATGCTGAAACGACAGCAGTTTAAGCTGGTCCATATCTAAGCAACAGTCGCAAGAGAGACAAATAATTTATCCCTCTGTCATGGCCTTGTGGTTTCTTTCAAAATATGATATACTCGTGTAGTGTATAGTTGTACATTTCAAGTTCTATAAACCATACCGACATTGAGTTATTTACATAGTTAGAGACGAATTGTACTGGATTTCTAACAATTGTTCTTATTTGACCACCGCATATAATTTGCACTATCTTTCGTCTCACGTCCATCTGCGAACTCTCAAGTGATACATGTTATCTATAGAGAGTGCAATGCAAGATTAACCATTTAAGAATTTTGTACATTGTTCTTACTAGTTTACCTTTAAAAATGTACATGATTTTGAAAAGTTTAACTTAAGCCTGCTTCAGGGACCAGCGAGAAGGGGGATGCTGAAGCCATAGTTTAGATTAAAGTCCTTAGTCACAAGACGTACACGTATACGTATGTCACAAGTCGTAAACGTATGTCTCAAGACGTACACGTATGTCACAAGTCGTACACGTAAGCGTTTAGTCGTACACATATGCCACAAGTCGTACATGTATGTCACAAGTCGTACATGTAAGTGACAAGTTGTACACGTATGTCACAAGTCGTGAACGTATGTCATAAGTCGTACACAAGTCTTGAACGTATGTCACAAGTCGTACATGTATGCCACAAATCGTGCACGTATGCCACAAGTCGTACACGTATGTCACAAGTCGAACACGTATTCCACAAGTCGTACACGTATGTCACAAGTCGTGTACGTATGCCACAAGTCTTGCACGTATATCACAAGTCGTACAAGTATGTCACAAGTCGTACATGTACGTGACAAGTCGTACACGTAAGTCGCAAGTCGGACACGTATGCCACAAGTCATACACGTGTGTCACAAGCCATACACGTAAGCAACAAGTAGTACACGTATGCCACAAGTCGTACATGTATGTCACAAGTCGAACATGTCAGTGACAGTTTGTACACGTATGTCACAAGTCGAACATGTATACAACAAGTAGTACACGTATACCACAAGTCGTACACGTAAGTTACAAGTCGTGAACGTATGCCACAAGTCGTACACGTATGTCATAAGTCGTACACGTATGCCACAAGTCGTGCACGTATATCACAAATCGTACACGTATGTCACAAGGCGTACATGTAAGCGACAAGTCGTACACGTATGCCACAAGTCGTACACGTATGTCACAAGTCGTACACGTATGTCACAAGTCGTACACGTATGTCACAAGTCGTAAACGTATGTCACAAGTCGTAAACGTATGTAACAAGTCGGGAACATATGTCACAAGTCGTACATGTATTTCAAAAGACATAAACGTATGCAACAAGTCGTACACGTATGTCACAAGTCGTCACGTATGCCAAAAGTCGTACACGTATGCACAAGTCGTGCACGTATATCACAAGTTGTGCACGTAGGTCTCAAGTCGTGCACGTATGCCACAAGTCGAACACGTATGTCATAAGTCTTGAACGTATGTCACAAATCGTGCATGTATGTCACAAGTCGAACATGTAAATGACAAGTCGTTCGCGTAAGTGACAAGTTGTACACGTATGTCATAAGTTGTACACGTATGTCACCAGTCGTGAACGTATGTCACACGTCGTACATGTATGCGACAAGTTGTGCACATATGTCACTTATCGTACATGTATATCACAAGTCGTACACGTATGTCACAAGTCGTACATGTATGTCACAAGGCGTACATGTTTGTCACAAGTCGTGCATGTATGTCACAAGTCGTACACGTATGTCACAAGTCGTGCATGTATGTCACAAGTCGTACATGTATGTCTCAAGTCGTGTACGTATGTCACAAGTCGTACACATAAGTCACAAATCATGAACGTATGCCACAAGTCGTACACGTATGTCACAAGTCGTGCACGTATGTCACAAGTCTGTCACAAGTCTTTCACGTATGCCACAAGTCGAGCTAGTATGGCACTTGTCGTTAACGTATGTCACAAGTCTTGCACGTATGTCACAAGTCGTGCACGTTTGTCACAAGTCGTACACAAATGTCAGAAGACATAAGTTATAACTCAGCTGAGGACTTATTTTGACTAACGATTTATGACATTTGACTTTTGACAAAGTACTTATAATGTTTGCCTCAGGGCTAATGACACCTAGCCTGTGCCTAAAGAATTCTGATGTTTGACATGATACTAAGACTTTTTTAAATCTTTAATTTTCTGTACACCTAAACATTTGTTAAATTTTAGCTGATATGGGAAAATAAACATTTTAAACTGTATGCATTTATGTATACTTTGTATACTCTTCTTCCGCTATTCTTTAGCATTAAATGCAAAGTGCGTCAATTTCTTTGCTGGAATTCATACGTTGCAAAACGTTAAGAAACCACCACTGAAAAGTTGATGCTGATACCAGTTTTCTGGTGAATTCTGTTTAATTTCAGAATTGTTTGTTCGAACCACATCTAGGGCAAATAGTTGACATATAATTACTATGGAAATTGATAGGTGCTACAAAAGCATTGAATTTAAAAAATAAAACCTGGTCAAGGTTAAATGCCTTTTTCCCTTTAAAACTGCATATCTAGGACCGGTGAAGAATTTAAGCCCATACACATGCTGCAGATTTTGTTTTTTCACTGTGTTTTGGGCATAAATGTTACAATGAAGTTTTATGGGAAACACAATAATGATGTGAGACATAATAGCCAATTGCAGAATCTGAGAACAAGAACTACAGTCCAATGTAACAGAGTTTGTCCGTCTCTGCAACATGAAAATACATATTATAGTAAGTTTATAAACTGGCTAATTCAAACATAAACAGCGCAGACATGTTTTTGAGTTTAATATGGGTGATGCATTTTGACAAGTTAAAACCAGGAAAAGCAAAATAATGATACTTTATAAATAGTACATGATGACAGAAATGACATAAACACTGTCAGTAAATAGCGTGTAGTTTTAAAATAACTGCGCTACGATCAGTAGGTGTTCAAGTACTAATGTCATTGAGCTAAATGTTCAGTTTTCAATGATTTTGCTAACGAACTCTTTCATTGACTCCAATTAACTACTATGTTATTTCACACACTTTTACAATATTCTTTACTAAAATATACACTAATTAATCCGGGAAGTTTTCAAGTGACTTTCATTTATGAAAAAGGAGCTTTTATTGTCGATACGATTATAAACGTTAACCGGATGCGAGAATATTGTTACAAATGCATGCCTACTATTATGCGTGTATCACTCGATGCTGCAGAGGAGGAGGGTACGGGGTGGGAGCATCAACATTTCCCACGCATCACTTTAAACAAAATAATATTATTAAAACAAAATACAAACATTTTGGTGAGCTCGTGCGGTGGGTTGATAAAGAGCTTTCGTAGAAGAGTCGACATGTTATGTCTTAGCACAGACATAACACAGTACAGCTAGTGTAAGTAGTACGTATTATATAGATTCTTGCTTTTTGTAGAGAGAAAAAAAAACTGCGACCATTTCGTTTTTTCTCGGCTAAATGTAGTCAATGACTTTATAGAAAGAAATCATGGTTGCTTAGCTAAATTGATAACGAAAATGATACATTGAGCCAAAATTAGAATATTGTTTTGTTGCTGTCTCTCTACCTACCCCTAAAAAGCTGTCTACTCAAAATCTATTTTTCAATTTGTGGAAACAATATGACTTTGTCTTTAATTTCGCCTTGGTAACTGCAAGTGCCTATGTATATTACATGTATTGTATTTCTAATAATAATATTTTTAATATTAGAAGAACTTTCCTTCCTACCTACCCATTTTTGAAAATTAGCATCGGAAGACAGTAAATAAACATACGTTTAATATTGGCCTTGCAATTTGTCCCAAAGTCATGACGTCTCTTAACGTGATTACAATCACTGGTGAAATTCAGACAAAGATACTGTCACTGAAAATGTAATCGAGGCCTAACGTGAATAATCAATGGTATGGGTTCGCCAAAGAAGAAATATTAATTGCATATACCTGCTGTAAGGGTGAACCTTATCCATTTTAAATGTATTTAAAGGTCTGGTTACGGCTTTTGTAAATGCATCACGTGACGTCATACAATTTAATTAAAGATGTTACATCACCGGGTAGTTATTTTGTAAAATTATGACTCACCCCAGGTACAAAGAAGTTTTTACTGACTTAATTCCATCATATTTGAGCAAATACTATATCTGGAGATCGTCGTGATTGAAATAGAAAACTACTTCATTAAATATAAAAAAATTACAAATGATACTTTGAATAATGTTCTTTGATCAAATTTTAATTTAAGTATTTAAGAATTCATTTTAATATCAAGAAAAAACAATTAACAATTTAAAAGGAATCTTTACAATCTTTCTATGGTATTCTACCTCAAGCTTGCTGTCGTCTTTGATGCATAATGCAATCAATATCCCACTTCTGACACAATTGTAGCAAAATGACCAAGGGCCGACAGCTCACGAGGGCAGAATACAAGTATATTCAAAAATCGTCCATATAACGATTATGTGGGTTGCTGTCTTTATAACGGTACGACCACCTGCTGACTTCCTGCCATGTCTATACGCCGTTAACGTAGCGGACACATGTCTCGTGTACGTCTAAAAACGGCTACAATATATATATATAAACTCAGATTTACTAGTTACTCAATACGTCTATCGCTTCTATTACTTACCATCTATCAATTTCATGGCATTTTTATCAATTTGTGAAAACAGTTTATTCAATTCTTACCACCTAACAGTTTCTTGGTAGATTTATCAACATATGATAACAGTGCATTTAATTCTTACTATCTGCAGTTTCACGGTAGTTTAAACAACATCTCATATACGAACTTCCGTCAATCCCAAAGTAGCAATTATATCTCTACATAATTTCTCATTTATAATATAAACACTTACCGACCAATTCTGTATCTATTCACTTTGTGGATATCAGAATAAGCATCAACAAAATTTAATTACAGAAATCAATCGATTCTAACATGATGAATTTCAATACTTCATCGTAAACACGATATCAACAGCTCAAAATACGTTTTCAGATTCCTCGGCCTATAATTCTAACAAAACACCTCAAATCCACCGAAGATGTGAAATTAAATTACAGACATTCTCGTCGGAATGGATATAAACAATTTATACAACTTTACTTAGATCTGATTACGTCAAAATATATCTATCAGACATTTAAATAATTCAACCATGAACAACATAATATAAAATTCACATACCCTTCTGCCGTTATGTAATGGAACAGTAACATGCTGAATCCTTCCCGTCACAACGAATCCGAAAGATGTTCTCTGCCAGACTGGACGAAGTTTCCATAATACAGTCAGATATATAAAGTAAAACACTCCACATACCTTAGTGAATTTCGTGCATATAAATAATAAACCCGTTTAATTGTTCTAACTTTCTGAATACTTAATGGATTTTCATGAAATAAAAATCAAAATGATTTATTATTTAATCTTAAAAACGTCTCTTCTACCGATCTATCGATATGTTTAACAAACCCACGCTACCTGCTCTAAATATAGCATTTACTATTCCAATAGACACGTACCAGCTGACACTACTAAATTAGGCCACAGCAACATAACTATTCTGTTACAACACGTTCTCTCTTAGAAGAAAAGTATTATGCTTTTTGTAACTAACAAAATAAATACACAAAAAAGGTTCACTGTGTTAATTAACATTTTACTAGTTGGCGGCTGGTGATCGGTTTCTAATATGAATTCCTAACCGAATAAGTAACGGTGGAATTTCGAAATTCCCAAAATAACACCTAGACACTCTTTCTCAATAACTGAATAGTTCTTGCATATGTGGAAGCTGTGAACCTGTGGTGTGCGGGCGTGTATGTGTGGTGTGGCGGTCGTGTACGTACATATGTGGCAGTCGTGTACATGTGGTGTGGTAGTCATGTACCTGCGGTTTGGCGGTCGTGTACGTGCAAGTGTGGCGATCGTGTACCTGCGGTGTGGCGGTAGTGTACCTGCGGTTTCGCGGTCGCATACGTGTAAGTTTGGCGGTCGTGTACCTACAGTATGGGGGTCGTGTACCTGCGGTGTGGTGGTAATGTACGTGCGGTGTGGCGGCCATGAACGTGCATATGTGGGGGTTGTTTACATGCGGCGTGGCAGTCATGTACCTGCTGTTTGGCGGTCTTGTATATGTGCAAGTGTGACAGTTGTGTACATGCGGTTTGGTGGTGGTGTACGTGCATGTGTGACGGTTGTATACCTTCGGTGTGGTAGTCATGTACCTGCGGTGTGGCGGTCGTGTACCTGCGGTTTGGCGGTCATGTACGTGCATAATTTGGAGTTGTGTACCTGCGGTGTTGCGGTCGTGAATAGCGGTGTGGCGGTCGTGTACCTGCGGTGTAGGGATCGTGTACCTGCGTTGTGGTGGTCGCGTACGTGCAGTTTGACGGTAATGTACGTTCGGTTGTTGGTCATGAACGTGCATGTGTTGGTTGTGTACCTGCAGTGTGGAGGTTGTGTAAGTTCAGTGTGGTGGTCGTGTACAAGCATGTGTTGCGGTTCCTACGGTGTGGTGGTTGGTACATACCGTGAGGCGGTCGTGTATGTGCATATGTGGCTATTGTGTACCTGTGGTGTGGTGGTCGTGTACCTGCGGTAAGTACATGCGGTTTGTTGGTCATGAACATGCATGTGTGGGGGTTGTGTACGTGCAGTGTGGCGGTCGTAAACGTGCGGTATGGCGATCATTTACAAGCATGTGTGGCGGTTGTGTACCTGCAGTGTGGTGGTCGTATACATGCACGTGAGGCGTGGCGGTCGTGTATGTGCATGTGTGGCAGTATGTACCTGCGATGTGGGAGTTGTGTACTTGTGGTGTGCCTGTCGTGTACGTGCGATGTGGCGGTCGTGTATGTGCATGTTTTGCGGCTATAAACCTGCGGTGTGGCGGTCGTGTACCTGCGGTGTGGCAGTCGTGTAGCTGCGGTTTGGCAGTCGTGTACGTGTATGTGTGGGAGTTGTGTACCAGCGTTGTGGCGGTCATGTACGTACTGTGTGGCGGTCATGTACGTGCATGTGTGGCGGTCGTGTACGTAAGTTGTGGCGGTCGTGTACGTGCGGTGTGGCGGTCGTGTACGTGCTGTTTGCCGGTCGTGCACGTGCAGTGTGGCAGTCTTGCACGTAGGGTGTGGCGGTCGTATACGTGCGCTGTGGCGCTTGTGTACGTGCTGTTTAGTGGTCGTGTACTTGCGGTTTGGTGGTCGTGTAATTGCCGTTTGGCGGTCGTGTACATGCATGTGTTGGGGTTGTGTTCCTGTGGTATGGCGGTTATGTACGTGCGGTGTGGCGGTTATGTACGTGTAATGTGGTGATCGTGTACGTGCGGTGTCGTGTTCATCTACATGAGGTACGGCGGTCGTGATCAGCTGCCCCGTACTTCGACTCTTTGTTGTTATTATTGCTGCAATTGTCTATGAACTCGAACTCAAAATACCTGGTAATTTTTGTTGTTTTTATAGTGATTTACAGTATGCATTAGGACAATCGGATATGCTCGCATAGTGTGTACTGTTGATAGTACTGATAATGCATAGAAAGAAAACTTAAATGCTGACACATGCAAACTTTAATCTAAATATTTATCACAGGCCATATACATACATATAATTATATATATATACATGTATGAGATAACAGTCTATGACAAGAGTGTCCTTGTTTTTGAACTGCAGATCAGAAATAGATAATAATTTTATTCACGATGTTCGTATTTTTATGGAGACATTGAAGCGATTTTATTTCAAACCTGTTTGTACACATTTCAATGTATAATTAAAATTAATTTGTTTTTCCAAAGATCTGATAGGTATGGCATTGAATTACCATTATTATTTTATTAATATATTTGTAGGTGAATGAGACCTTTAATGAAACAAGACTTCAGTTCAACGTGAGAATTTGGTCTCAGTTATGTATACGACATGGAGTTCATCCGTGTGTAATAGTATAAGAATATCATATGAGTTTGAGGTTCGAATAGAAAATTCTGGCCCGAAGGATAACTGTTTTTGGAGGTTCTTTCCAGGAAGACTTCGTGCGTAACTTGTGACTAAGTGGCTATGCAAAAGTTGTTTTACTAGCAAAAAGTACAACGGTGTATTTTGCTCAGTTAAAAGGGTAAAGTGGTGGAATTTACAAAATTACAAACACCGTTGTTGCACTTTTTGCAAAAAAAAAATGAGTATAATAGCACCGCTGGGTTAACTTTTCACAGCGACGGCGTTTTTGTGATATTTCATGAAATGTTAATTTTATAAAATAATCTGCAAAAATGTCACACTTTGCTTTCGATTTTTAGCAAACGGTCATATGGATTCGCCACCGTGGTAAAACAAATTGTAGCGTTCGTCTTTGTAGCTTAGGAAATTCCAAATTGGCTCAACATATACCTTTTTATTGTTCATGGAATGGAAAATGGAAGTTCTATGTGAAGTTGAAAGCTCTATTTTGAAGAAAAATAACTGAGCAATTTCATTTGCTGAGAAAGTAAGACAACCTCTAGGTAAGATTAATATATTTACGAACGCTGTCTCTGTATATTTTAGATTAACAATCGGTGCTATTAACTTGCCATGCAAAATTCATGTTTTTTTTTGCAAAAAGTGCATCGGCGTAATTTTATATATTTCACTTCTATAACTGTACATCTCAGCAAAATGCGCCGTTGCACTTTTTTGCATTGAATACATTTTCATGGCCACTAAATCTGCTTAGTTTAAACAACACGAAAACTGGACAATCGTCATTTTGGTGTGGTCGCCAACACGGCCTGGTGCCGACACGTCAGAACGACAAAACGACGGATTTCACGCGCCAACACGACGGCGTGTTGTCGTGTTGTGGCGTGGCGAGTTTTCGTTTTGATGCCCCGCCAGAAAGACAAAACGACAACACGCCAAACGGCCTATCTGTCGTTCTGTCGTTCTGAAGTGTTGGCTACCCGCAACGCTAAATAGGCCGTTTGTCGTGTTGTCAAGTGAAATATTCGTTCTGTCGTGTTGTAGTTCAGTCGTGTTGGCGGCCCGTCAACACTCCAAAATGGCATTTGTGGAGTTTTCATGTTGCCATGTCGGCGCCCCGCCAAAACGACCACACGACATGGCAAAAATTAGCCACCATACTTTTCAGTTTCACACTAGACGGCAATGTAATCCAAGGGACATAACATTTCGTTGAATAAGAGCAATATCCCGTACGAGTCATCCCACCGTGAGCAATTGACGTGACCATTCCATATATAGTACGATGTAACAAGACACAAACAATCAATTAAGGAACACTATAATACAGATGTATTAACATACACTCCGATAATCATTGATAGCATTATACAATAACAATAAAATAACAATAAATATTTTTAACAACGTCAAAACTCATTTTAATAAATTCAATCTTCATGAAATTATTAATACATTTACAAAGTACAACATCAATTTAATGTATTAACAAAATAATGCGTGCGTGCTTGCGTGCGTGCGTGCGTGCGTGACTTGCGTGCGTGTGTGTGTGTGTGTGCGCGCGTGCGTGCGTGCGTGCGTGCGTGCGTGCGTGCGTGCGGGTGGGTGGGTGGGTGGGTTGGTGGGTGTGTGTGTGTGTGTGTGTGTGTGACTTGCGTGCGTTCGCGCGCACGCGTGCGTGCTTGCGTGCATGTGTGTGGTAATTTCTGCAAATATTATGTTATCACGCGTTAGGCTGTAATCATAAAACTATAACTGTATTCACCACGTTCGTATGTGAACTGTTTACAGAAAAAACCTAGGTATAAAACGAATAATTTGCATCTATGGGCAGCATTACAGCGCCTTACCTCGGAAACATTGAATTTAAGGCGTTCTGATTGTAGATTGTATTGGGCAATTGATTTTCGCTTCATTAAAATGTCAAGGTCAATGAAACATTTTTCATTTAAAAAATAGCATTCATCCGTAAATTCATTAACATTAAAGGATTGAAACAGAAGAAAAATGCTTATGGAGTTTCTCTCCCGTTTTTTTTTGTGAATTTACGTAGGAGGCGGATACTTATGCAATATTTGAATATTTAAACTATATATAATATAAGTAGGATTGACTAATTGAATATTTAGCGTCATTTTATGCCATCGAGGGCTAAAAGACGATCAGTTAACCTAACCACTGTTTCCTGGTATCCTGAAAGGTTAACCAGTACTCGAGCACACCCAATCTTCGCAAGTAACTGATATATTTCCCACTTGAATCAACGTTTAGAGACGAATGATAATGAGATAATTAAGTCGTATATCGATTATCACGGATACTGTTGCCGGGTGGGGATTCGAACTCCCGATCCCTGGGTTGATAGTCAGACGCGCTTACCGGCTGAGTAAATCGGGCCCGGTTAAGGAGGAAGGAAGTAAACGAACAAAAGATATTGTACATTACGTACACATTGTCAGGTAGAAAAAATATGTGTAATCATAAAGCTAGGGGGGGGTTTAAATAACTTGTTCATAAATATCAGAGATCACCGTAGAGAAGGATGAACCGCGGGTTTATATCATAAAATCATTTTAAAATTAGATAAAGAGCATCTCATTATCATTAATAAATAAAATCAAAATGGTTTGGCATGTCAAATTCACCAAATAGTGATATAATCGATATTTAAATTGTAGTGTAATACTTCAAACCAAATCCCCATTATAAAAATAGAGAGCACTTAATTACTTTATATCGTTATTCGGACACTTTCTAGGATGAAATAAATTGTATTATGTGTTAACCTGTATAACGGATCATATTGAAATCAAAATGTAATCGTGTTACTCATTTAATACGTCACCAAATATGTTGCAATTTTAAGCGGGAAATCTATTTAAGTCTAACCTAGGCGCGTAGCCCAAATTAGGTAATCCCTTTTCGATATAATATTTTGTCATGTTTAAATAGATATCCTTTCGGCAATACGGGACCAGTGAGTATATAAAGGGATGCTAAATTGGAAATAAATGTTTAGAATGTTTTTATTATAATATTTTTTAACATTCATGGTATATTCGTTCTAAATAGAAATGACTTAGAAGTTCGATAGTTATAGAATTGATTTTTTTTCTTAAACTTTAATTCTGTTTATATCTATTTGAAAGTATGTTTATTATTGCATTAAATATGTATACTTTTTGTACATGGCAACATGTTGTTACGTGTCATGGTCATATTATCACAGTATTGATTTTGTATATAGCTTCATAATGAAAAGTATATATGATATCCACGTTCATTAAATTCCTAGTGACGCCTCTGCCATTGTCTCTAGGATTGTATTTTATAGAGTTTGACCCGTCTCTAGGTTTGTATTTTTATGGAGATGTCCCTGTATCTAGGTTTGTATATTATAGAGATTGTTGTGTTTCTAAGTTTGTATTATTATGAGAATGACCCCGTCTCTAGGTTTATATTTTTATGAGGATGATCCCGTCTCTAGGTTTGTATTTTTATGGGGATCGTCCCGTCTCTAGGTTTGTATTTTTATGGGGATCGTCCCGTCACTAGGTTTGTACTTTTTGGGGATCGTCCCGTCTATAGGTTTGTATTTTACTGGGATGATCATCTGTCTCTAGATTTGCATTTTCATGGAGATGATCCCGTCTCTAGGTTTGTGTTTGTATTTTTATCGGGATGACCCTGTCTCTAGATTTGTATTTTATGGGGATGATACCGTCTCTAGGTTTGTATTTTTATAGTGATGACCCTGACTCTAGGTTTGCATTTTTGTGGCGATGACTCTGTCTCTAGGTTTGTATTTTTATGGGGATCGTCCCGTCTCTAGGTTTGTATTTTATTGGGATGATCATCTGTCTCTTAGTTTGCATTTTAATGGGGATGATCCCGTTTCTAGGTTTTTATTTTAATTGGGATGACCCTGTCTCTAGGTTTGTATTTGTTTTGGGATCGTCTTGTCTCTAGGTTTTTTATTGGGATGATTCTGTCTCTAAGTTTGTGTTTTTACGGGGATGATCCTGTCTCTAGGTTTGTACTGTTATGGCGATGATCCCGTTTCTAGGTTTTTATATTTATGGGGATGACCCTGTCTCTAGGTTTTATTTTTTTTGGGAAAGAGTCCGTTTCTAGGTTTGTATTTTTAACGGGATAACCCTGTCTCTAGGTTTGTTTTTTATGGGGATGATACCGTCTCTAGGTTTGTTTTTTATGGTGATAATCCTGATTCTAGGTTTGTATTTTTATTGTGATGACTCTGTCTCTAGGTTTGTATTTTTGTCTCTAGGTTTGTATTTAATGGGGATGATTCTGTCTCTAGGTTTGTATTTTTATGGGGATGATCCCGTCTCTAGGTTTGTATTTTTTGGGGATGATCCAGTCTCTAGGTTTGTATGTTATGAGGATGATTCTGTCTCTAGGTTTGTATTTTTTGGGGAATGATTCCGTCTCTAGGTTTGTATTTATTTTTATCGGGATGACCCTGTTCATAGGTTTGTATTTTATTTGGATGATTCTGTCTCGAGGTTTGTATTTTATTAGGATGATTCTTTCTCTAGGTTTGTATTTTTATGGGGATGATTCTGTCTCTAAGTTTGTATTTTAGGAGGATGATTCTGTCTGTAGGTTTGTATTTTTATGGGGATGATCCCGTGTCTAGGTTTGTATTTGATGGGGATGATCCCGTCTCTAGGTTTGTATTTTATGTTGATCGTCCCTTTCTAGGTTTGTATTTTATGGGGATAATTTCGTCTCTAGGTTTGTATTTCTATGGGGATCTTCCCGTTTCTAGGTTTGTATTTTGATGGGGACGATCCCGTCTCTATATTTGTACTTTTCATGGGGATCGTCCCTTTCTAGGTTTGTATTTTATGGAGAAGACCCTGCCTCTGGGTTCGTATTTTTATTGGGATGACTTTGTGTCTAGATTTGTATTATCATGGGGATAATCCCGTCCCCAGGTTTGTATTTTATGAGAATGATCCCGTCTCTAGGTTTGTATTTCTATTACAAAAACTTCACATGTCGATATCTATAATCATATTTTTTTCGATGGAGCTTTATTTCAGATGCCACTCCACAGTCGTATGGTCACCCGTAAATTATAAAAGTTCTGGGATAAGATGGTTATAGCGGTTTCGGTATTGTTGTAAAACTCTTCAGTGGTTTTACTCAATACATCATAATAATGTACGTTATCAGTATCTGCAACCAAGATGCATATGTAGCAATGGCAACCATGATTGACACCGTTTTCTAAGGTCAGTATATTGTCTTTCGCTTTGGTCAAAGTAGCAAACAGTTTCCGATTGCGTTTGATGTTGTGTAAAGCATCTAGTTCCGTGATCATATAATTCATTTCAACTTTCATTTCGTCCATTTTGGAAGATAATGACGTCACCATTACTTTATCTTCTTCTTTAATCTTGTTTACCTCACTGATAGCATCATTTTCAAGTTTGTCTAAAACGTTGTTTATTTCTTTTCTAAACTGTCTTATTTATTGTATAGCATTCGAGCGATATTTATCAACGTCATTTCCATTTTGTTCGGCTCTCTTTCCAAGACTGTCTACTTCCTGTTTAATAACGACCAGTGACCTATTTAAATGTTCATATTATGTTTCAATATAAATTACACCGTCACAACTTCCATGATCAATAGTCATACATGTGCCGCAGCCAAGGTGGTCATGTGACCTGCAGTCAAATTTAACCCTCTCGACGGTGATGTGTAAAGCACGTGTTACACAAGGATTCACAACAATCTACACAGAATCCCGCGGCAGGTTAATCGCTTCCTTCCTCGGTACATGGTTGAAAGATTAATTCTCCCATTTCCTCGGAATCATCAAGGGCTTTGGATGCTCCGATATATCCAGCTTTCTTCCCGGGAACTGACATTTAATTCAGTTTTATGTGTTCGTCTATCCAACACCACAGACCTTTATAGTGACCGACACGTATCATAGGTTAAACTTTGTACTTTCTTTATCGTATGAAATTAAGCAGTGGGTAATTATCGCATGACATGTTTTTCGTAGTTTAACGACCTTCCCCGAGTGTAAATTTAATTTTGCTGATATGGGGCAAAGCGTTTTCGGAAAACATGTCGATAACGGCCGACAACAAGATACGTATAACAGGTTTGAGCCTTAGAAGCAGTTGAAATATTTGCACGAAAAATTGAAGTCTATAGGGAGTATACGTTTAATAGATTGCAACAAACGTTTTATTATGGAACCTACACAAGGACACATATCACAATGCAAATTGGAGCAAACAGAGACGAACAGAAGTGGTCAACAAACACCAACGGAGCCTCCACTGGACAGTGAAATAAAACAAACAGCAGTCTCCAGTGACAGTCTTTTGATGCAAAGAAACGATCAACAAACAAGAACTGACGAACTCCGAGTTGCGACAGACATTTCCGACATCAATGTTCAATCACCAGGTGATACCACGTGCTCCATCGCGGGATCAGTACTGTTGCCTGGCAACCAACTCGTTATTGTGGATTTCGATAATAAGAAGATTAAACTCGTGAACACGAAACAAAATAAAATTATCTTTGAAATACGTCTGTCGTCAGCACCACGGGACGTTACAAATACCAACAATAGTAAAGTTGCCGTGACAGTGCCAGTGTGTGTGTGTGTGTGTGTGTGTGTGTGTGTGTGTGTCAATTTTGATGAGATTTACCCAATTCATTAGAGTTGCTAAGAATTTAGATTTTTTAACAACACGTCATTATGTAAGTGATGCATGTTTTTTAGTATGCATACATGTTTGCCACTTGAATAAGACCCCGAGGTTATAAAACTTGGTCCATGTTCAACTCAACTAAAACACTTATACGCTCATTTTAACGAAATTAATATAAACAGCCAATACCTCATCTCGACATTAACTATTATCAATTTGAGACTGATTCGTCAAGTGTTTGCGTTTAAGTTATGTTTTTATGAATTCTAGAACATTAAAACGCATTTTATAACCTCACGGGAATAACACATTTTATAACCTCACGGGGCTTCAATCATGATTCTATGGTATATTCGTTCTAAATAGAAATGACTTAGAAGTTCGATAGTTATAGAATTGATTTTTTCTTAAACTTTAATTCTGTTTATATCTATTTGAAAATATGTTTATTATTGCATTAAATATGTATACTTTTTGTGCATGGCAACATGTTGTTACGTGTCATGGTCATATTATCGCAGTATTGCTTTTGTATATAGCTTCATAATGAAAAGTATATATGATATCAACGTTCACTAAATTCCTAGCTACGCCTCTGCCATTGTCTCTAGGATTGTATTTTATAGAGTTTGACCCGTCTCTAGGTTTGTATTTTTATGGAGATGACCCTGTATCTAGGTTTGTATATTATAGAGATTGTTGTGTTCCTAAGTTTGTATTTTTATGAGAATGACCCAGTCTCTAGGTTTATATTTTTATGAGGATAATCCCGTCTCTAGGTTTGTATTTTTATGGGGATCGTCCTGTCTCTAGGTTTGTATTTTTATGGGGATCGTCCCGTCACTAGGTTTGTATTTTTTGGAGATCGTCCCGTCTTTAGGTTTGTATTTTACTGGGATGATCATCTGTCTCTAGATTTGCATTTTCATGGAGATGATCCCGTATCTAGGTTTGTGTTTGTAATTTTATCGGAATGACCCTATCTCTAGGTTTGTATTTTATGGGGATGATACCGTCTCTAGGTTTGTATTTTTATGGTGATGACCCTGACTCTAGGTTTGCATTTTTATTGCGATGACTCTGTCTCTAGGTTTGTATTTTTATGGGGATCGTCCCGTCTCTAGGTTTGTATTTTATTGGAATGATCATCTGTCTCTAGGTTTGCATTTTTATGGGGATGATCCCGTTTCTAGGTTTTTATTTTAATTGGGATGACCCTGTCTCTAGGTTTGTATTTGTTTTGGAATCGTCTTGTCTCTAGGTTTTTCATTGGGATGATCCTGTCTCTACGTTTGTACTGTTATGGCGATGATCCCGTCTCTAGGTTTTTATATTTATGGGGATGACCCTGTCACTAGGTTTTAATTTTTTTGGGAAGGAGTCCGTTTCTAGGTTTGTTTTTTAATCGGGATAACCCTATCTCTAGGTTTGTATTTTATGGGGATGATACCGTCTCTAGGTTTGTCTTTTTATGGTGATAACCCTGATTCGTGGTTTGTATTTTTATGGGGATCGTCCCGTCTATAGGTTTGTATTTTATGGGGATGATTATGTCTTTTGATTTGTATTTTTATGGGGATGATCCCGTCTCTAGGTTTGTATTTTATGGGGATGATCCCGTTTCTAGGTTTGTATTTCTATGAGGATCGACGCGTCTCTAGGTTTGTATTTTATTGGGATGAATCTATCTCTAGGTTTGTATTTTTATGGGGATGATCCAATCTTTAGGTTTGTATTTCTATGGAGATTACCCTGTCTCTAGGTGGTATTTTATGGGGATGATTCTGTCTCAAGATTTGCATTTTTTCTTTAGAATGATTCCGTCTCTAGGTTTGTATTTTTATTGGGATCGTCCCATCTCTAGGTTTGTATTTTATGGGAATGATTCTGTCTCTAGGTTTGTATTTTTATTGGGATGATTTCGTCTGTAGGTTTGTATTTTATGGGGATGATCCCATCTCTAGGTTTGTATTTTTTTTTTTTAATCGTCGGGTCTCTATGTTTGTTTTTTTGTGATGATTATGTCTCTAGGTCTGTATCTTTATGGGGATGATCCTGTTTCTAGGTTTGTATTTTTGGAGATGATCCTATCTTTAGGTTTGTATTTCTATGGAGATGACCCTGTCTCTAGGTGGTATTTTATGGGGATAATCCCATCTCTATGTTTGTATTTTATGGTGATGATACCGTCTCTAGGTTTGTATTTTTATGGTGATGACCCTGACTCTATGTTTGTATTTTTATGGCGATGACTTTGTCTCTATGTTTGTTTTTAATGGGGATCGTCCCGTCTCTAGGTTTGTATTTTATGGGGATGATTCTGTCTCTAGGTTTGTATTTTTATGGGGATGATCCCGTCTCTAGGTTTGTATTTTATTGGGATGATCCAGTCTCTAGGTTTGTATTTTAATGGGGATCGTCGCGTCTTTAGGTTTATTATTATTTGGAAGATTCTGTTTCTAGGTTTGTATTTTTATGGGGATGATCCATCTTTAGGTTTGTATTTCTATGGGGATGATCCTGTCTCTAGGTGGTATGTTATGAGGATGATTCTGTCTCTAGGTTTGTATTTTTTGGGGAATGATTCCGTCTCTAGGTTTGTATTTCTATAGGGATGATCCTGTCTCTAGGTGGTATGTTATGAGGATGATTCTGTCTCTAGGTTTGTATTTTTTGGGGAATGATTCCGTCTCAATTGTTTGTATTTTTATCGGGATGACCCTGTCTCTAGGTTTGTATTTTATTGGGATGATTCTGTCTCTATGTTTGTATTTTTATGGTGATGACCCTGACTCTAGGTTTGTATTTTTATTGGGATGATCCCGTCTCTAGGTTTGTATTTTTATGGGGATCGTCGCGTCTCGAGGTTTGTATTTTATTTGGATGATTCTTTCTCTAAGTTTGTATTTTTATGGGGATGACCCTGTCTCTAAGTATGTATTTTATGAGGATGATTCTGTCTGTAGGTTTGTATTTTTATGGGGATGATCCCGTCTCTATGTTTGTATTTTTATGGGGATCGTCTCTTTCTAGGTTTGTATTTTATGGAGATGATACCGTCTCTAGGTTTGTATTTTGATGTGGATGATACCATCTCTAGGTTTTTATTTTCATGGGTATCTTCCCGTTTCTAGGTTTGTATTTTGATGGAAATGATCCCGTCTCTATATTTGTACTTTTTATGGGGATCGTCCCGTTTCTAGGTTTGTATTTTATGGAGATGACCCTGTCTCTGGGTTCGTATTTATAAAGGGATGACCATGTGTCTAGATTTGTATTATCATGGGGATAATCCCGTCCCCAGGTTTGTATTTTATGAGGATGATCCCGTCTCTAGGTTTGTATTTCTATAACAAAAACTTCACATGTCGATATTTATAGTCATATTTTTCGATGGAGCTTTATTTCAGATGCCACTCCACAGTCGTATGGTCACTCGTAAATAATAAAATTTCTGGGATAAGATGGTTATAACGGTTTCTGTATTGTTGTAAAACTCTTCAGTGATTTTACTCAATACATCATAATAATGTACGTTATTTCGTTGTTTCGACTTTACTTAATTTAATAAATATGCCGCGATGGCCCCAATGGGACACCGTAGTTTAACGACCTTCCCCGAGTGTAAATTTAATTTTGCTGATATGGAGCAAAGCGTTTTCGGAAAACATGTCATGCGATATTTACCCTCTGCCTAATTTCATACGATAAAGAAAGTACAAAGTTTAACATATGATACGTGTCGGTCAGTATAGAGGCCTGTGGTGTTGGATAGACGAACACGAAAGCTGGATATATCGGAGCATCCAAAGTCTTTGAAGATTCCGAGGAAATGGGAGCATTAATCTGTCAGCCGTGTACCGAGGAAGGAAGCGATTTACGTGCCGCGGGGTTCTGTGTAGATTGTTGTGAATACTTGTGTGACACGTGCTTTACACATCACCGTCGAGACAGTTAAATTTGACTGCGGGTCACATGACCACATTGGCTGCGGCACATGTATGACTATTGATCATCGAAGTTGTGACGGTGTAATTTATATTGAAACATAATATGAACATTTAAATAGGTCACTGGCCGTTATTAAACAGGAAGTAGACAGTCTTAGAAAGAGAGCCGAACAAAATGGAAATGACGTTGATAAATATCGCTCGAATGCTATACAATAAATAAGACGGTTTAGAAAAGAAATAAACAACGTTTTAGACAAACTTGAAAATGATGCTATCAGTGAGGTAAACAAGATTTAAGAAGAAAATAAAGTAATGGTCACGTCATTATCTTCCAAAATGGACGAAATAAAAGTTGAAAAACATTCTACGATCACGGAACTAGATGCTTTACACAACATCAAACGCAATCGGAAACTGTTTGCTACTTTCACCAAAGCGAAAGATAAATATACTGTCCTTCGACAACGGTGTCAGTCAGATAACGGCCGACAACAAGATACGTATTACAGGTTTGAGCCCGAGAAGCAGTTGAAAGATTTGCTCGAAAAATTGAAGTCTATAGGGAGTATACGTTTAATAGATTGCAACAAAACATACACAAGGACACATATCACAATGCAAATTGGAGCAAACAGAGACGAACAGAAGTGGTCAACAAACACCAAAGGAGCCTCCACTGGACAGTGAAATAAAACAAACAGCAGTGTCCAGTGACAGTATTTTGATGCAAAGAAACGTTCAACAAACAAGAACTGACGAACTCCGAGTTGCGACAAACATTTCCGACATCAATGTTCAATCACCAGGTGATACCACGTGCTCCATCACGGGATCAGTACTGTTGCCTGGCAACCAACTCGTTATTGTGGATTTCGATAATAAGAAGATTAAACTCGTGAACACGAAACAAAATAAAATTATCTTTGAAATACGTCTGTCATCAGCACCATGGGACGTTACAAAACGAGGTTATAAAACTTGGTCCATGTTCAACTCAACTAAAACACTTATACGCTAATTTTAACGAAATTAATATAAACAGCCAATACCTCATCTCGATATTAACTAATATCAATTTGAGACTGATTCGTCAAGTGTTTGCGTTTAAGTTATGTTTTTATGAATTCTAGAACATTAAAACGCATTTTATAACCTCACGGGGCTAACACATTTTCTGGTTAACAAAAGCATGCCGTACAAAAAATCCATGGAACTAGTGGTATTTTTTTCACCTGAGATTGTTTCAGAATCGATGTAACAAAAATAAGTTTACACACAAACATGTATATTGTCCATGGAATGAATCAGTGTCAATTATTCATATTTATATTATAACACTAAGATATACAAATCACATCATTCCTCTAATATAAATGGTTATGCCGTTGCCGTTATTGGTATACGTATAACATAATTCCACAAGGAAAACAACTGCAGTTCCTGCTATTATCAATATTATAGGATTATCGGAACGCTTTTAGAAACATCCCCCAGGTATTGCTGTGATATCTGACGTCACTCCCAGCGTATTGCTCTCTACCGATGCAGCTTGTTTTTCATTTTGGTTTCTTTGAACCACGACCACAGCTAATTATAGTTTGTGGTTTTGTTTTAACATTTCGTAGATTTTGAAACGCGTGCACTTAATTGTTTATATTGCCCGGATATACTGACTGTGTAATCCGAACTTGGACAACAGGATGTTCTCTAACGTATAAAATACATTTAATAGGCGAGTTGTACAGAAACCATAATCATAATATGTACAGTACAAATGGATACAGTGACAGCAGAGGTGGCTGTCTTGGAAATGTCTGTGACAAGACCGCCACTTGGAAGCTTGAGTCGGGTATACTGAGGAACAAAACCCTATCCCCGGAAAACATCAAGCTAAATTTGAAAAAAAAAAATTATATATATTTTTTCATTTTTCTATAATTGTATTTGTTATGTCAATATTTAATAATCAATTAGATCTACATCGGCACTGTTGAACCGTTCTTTTGATCTGAATGAGTATTAAAATGTGGTAATGTGACAGTCGTCTAGCAGTTTCACTCACCAGTATAACTACAAATGACATTTCAGGAGATCAAAAGAGATACAAATTCTTGGCAGATCCTTTTATATGAAATACCGACTGACAGACTGACAGTTTCGCAGCTCAGAATAGCTAATACCGCAATACAGATCGGATTATTTACTACTGAGTTGTTGTACCGGATTGCTTTAGATTTTATAAAATGTTTCCCTACATTATCTTTGTCGCAGTGCCGTATCCATTTTATGAAAATATATTTGATTCTTTAATTGCTTGTAAAATATCACAAAAGAGCAAACAATAAAGAAAATGTGATATTTTAGTAAAGTATCATCTTGCAAAAAATCACGAACTAAAAGCAGTACGTTTTAGTAAGTTTATAACATCAATATTCAACAATTAAAATAAATTATACAAATGACACATTGGAAAAAAAAAATCACCTTACTCTTTTTCTACATATTACGTATATATCTACATGAAGTAAAGACGAAATTAATACACCCGAATTTCATTTATATTTTGTAAAGGTTTTGTAATCTAAACGTTAACCTTTAAAAAATGATTGAAAGGTATCACGTATTATTTCATAGTATTAGTCGACAAACATGAAACAAGGGTAATGCATATATAGTTCCTATATCTATCTATGTTATATTAAACACGAAAGAAAATGCAAAGAACAAAATTGACTCATACATTCAAAAAATGTGTGATATTAATCGTTTTGTTAAAAATAGTAACAAGCTCGTAGAATTTAACTTGCATATAATAATATAAATAATGTACTATGTGTAACTCAAGTAAAATATATGTTCTGTTCTGTTCTGTTCTGTTCTATAATAATATTTGAAGATTAATATTTTCATGTAATTATACAAATATGAATCAAAATAAATTTCGAATGGGATTTGCATGTTAAAGCAACATTGGTCTTGTTACCATTGTCCATACCATTGTTGTCCTTATCATTATTATTCTTATCGTTATTGTCCTAATCATTATTGTCCTTATCGTAATTGTCCTAATCATTTTTTACGCATATCATTTTTGTCCTTATCATAATTGTCTTTATTTTTGTTGTCCCTATCATATCATTATTGTCCTTTTCATTATGTCCTTATCATTATTGTTCTTATCATTATTTTCTTAATTTTTATTGTCCTTATCATTTTTGGCCTGATCATTGTTGTACTTATCATTATTGTCTTTATCTTAATTGTCATTATCATTTTTGTCATTATCATAATTGTCCATATATTCATTGTCCTTATCATCATTGTCCTTATCACTATTGTTCTTATCATCATTTTCCTTATCATCATTGTCCTAATCATTATTATCCTTAACAGTATTGCCCTTATCATCAATTTCTTTACCTTTATTTTCCCTATCATTATTGTTCTTATCATTATTGTCATTATTATTATTGTCTTTACCATTTTTGTCGTTACAATTATTGCCATTATTATTAATGTCCTTATCATCATTGTCCTCATCATTATTGTCCTTATCCACATTGTCTTTATCATTATTATACTGATCATTATTGTCCGTATCATTATTGTCCTTCTCATAATTGTTCTTATCTTTATTATTCTTTTCGTTTGTGTCCTTATCATTATTGTCTTTATTATTATTGTCTTTATCTTATTGTCATCTTATTGTCATTATCATTATTGTCCTATCATTATTGTCCATATATTCAATGTCCTTATCATCGTTGTCCTTATCATTATTGTTCTTATCATAATTTTCCTTATCATCATTGTCCTAATCATTATTATCCTTAACAGTATTGCCCTTTTAATTTCCTTACCTTTAGTGTCCCTATCATTATTGTCATTATCATTATTGTCCTTTATCATCATTGTCCTCTTCATTATTGTCCTTCTCATTATTGTTCTTATCATTATTGTCTTTATCTTTATTGTTCATTTCAGTATTGTTCTTCTCATTATTGTTCTTATCATTATTGTCTCTATCTTTATTGTCCATTTCAGTATTGTCCTTCTCGTTAGTGTTCTTATCATTAGTGTCTTTATCTTTATGGTCCATTTTAGTATTGTCCTTATAATTATTGTGCTTATCATTATTGTCTTAATCTTAATTGTCATTATCATTTATTGTCATTATCATTATTGTCCATATATGCATTGACCTTATCATCATTGTCCTTATCATTATTGTTCTTATCATAATTTTCCTTATCATCATTGTCCTAATTAAAATTGTCCTTGATATAATTGCCCTTATCATTAATTTCCTCATTTTTATTGTCCCTATCATTATTATGCTTGTCATGATTGTCTTTATCATTATTGCCCTTATCATTATTATCAATATAATCATTGTCCTTATAAAGATTGTCTTTATCATTATTGTCTTTATCAGTATTGTTCTTATCACCATTGTCCTTACCTTTATTGTCCTTTTCTTTATTGTCATTATCATTAGTGTCCTTTCCATCATTGTCATTATCATAACTGTCCTCATCATCATTGTGCTTAACGTCATTGTCATTATCTTTGTTGTCCTCATCATTATTTTCTTGATTATCATCGTCCTTATCAGTATTGTCCTTATCATTAGTGTCCTTATCATTATTGTCCTATCATCATTGTCGTTATCATCATCGTCATTATCATTTTTGTCCTTATCATTATTGTCGTTATCATAATTGTCCTTATTATCAGTGTCATTATCGTTAATGTCCTCAACATTATTTTTCTCGTAATCATTGTCCTGATCATTATTGTCCTTATATTAACTGTCCTTATCATTATTGTCCTTATTATTATAGTCCTTATCATTATTGTCCTAATGTTTATTGTCCTTATCATTATCGTCCTTATCATTTTTGTCAAATAAATATTGTCCTTATCACCATTGTCCTATCTTTATTGTCCATATCATTATCGTCCTGATCATTATTGTCCTCCATAATTAGTGTCCTTATCAGTATTGTCCTAATAATCAATGACCTTATCATTACTATCATTTATACATTATTGTCCTAAACATTATGCCATTATCTTTATTGTCCATAACATTATTGTCCTTATCATTTTTGTGCTTATCATTATTGTCCTTGTCGTAACTGTCCTTATCATCATTGTCCTTATCATTATTGTCCTTTATATTATTATTGTCATTATCGTTATTGTCGTCATCATTTTTTTCTCGTTATCATTGTCCTGGTCATTATTTTCCTTATATTTACTGTCCTTATCATTATTGTCCTTATTGTTATTGTCCTCATCATTATTGTCCTTATGTTTATTGTCCTTATCATTATTATTATATAAATATTGTCCTTACCATTATTGTCCTTATCATCATTGTCCTTATCTTTATTGTCAATATCATTATCCTCCTTATCATTATTTTCATCATATTTAGTGTCCTTATCATTATTGTACAAATAATTAATGACCTTATCATTACTATATTTTATACATTATTGTGCTTAACATTATTGCCATTATCTTTATTGTCTCTATCATTATTGTTCTTATCATTTTTGTCCTTATCATTATTGTCTTAATCATTATTGTCCTTATCGTTATTTTCCTTATCATCATTGTCCTTACCATTATTGTTCTTATCATTTATGTCCTTATCATTATTGTATTTATAATTATTTTCTTTATCATTATTGTCCATATCTTCATTGTCTTTAATTTTAATGTCTTTATCATTATTGTACTTACCATTAATGTTCTTATCGTTATTGTTCTAATTATCTTGTCTTAATCATCATTGTCCTTATCATTATTATCATTATCTTTATTGTCCCTATCATTTTTGGCCTTTACTTTATTGTCCATATCATTATCGTCCTAAACATTATTGTTCTTATCATTATTGCCCTTATCATAATTGTCCTTACCTTGATTGTCCCTTTCATTTTTGTCCTTATCATTATTGATTTTAGCATTTTTGTGCTTACCATTGTTGTCGTTATCATTATTGTCATTATCATTATTGTCCTTATCATCATTGTCTTTATTTATATTGTCATTATCATTATTGTCCTAATCATCAATGTCTTCATCATTATCGTCCTTATCATCATTGTCCCACTAATTATCGTCTTTACCAATATTGTCCTTATCATTAGTGTCATTATCATTATTTTTCTTATCATTTTTGTCCTTATCATTATTGTCTGTATCATTATTGTCCTTATCATTATTGTCATTATCATTATTGTCCTTATCAATATTTTCCTCATCATTATTGTCCTTATCATTATTGTCCTAATCATCTTATTCGAAATCTCTAACATAATAATCATTGTTATCAATGTAAGTATTTCCATCGTTGTTTGCAACAGATGACCAAACTTTCCGTTGAAATGACTTGATTTAAACAATTGGAATAAAGCAAGTAGATGAAAAGATTTAAGTGACTGACAACTTAAATGAGTTGGTGGATGGAATAAAGTCATCAAAAGACAACTGAAAACTGTTAAGTACCAACGTTTTAATTACAACTTATGTTTTACATATGTATTTATGACAATAAAATGCGCCTGTTATAAACAAATATTAAACATTCGGCAATATGACAAAGAATATTATATTATTAACCAAGTATGACTCATTGCTAACGTATATGCTTGTGATGATTTTGCAAATATCGATACCAAAACTTGTTTCAAAGAATATATTTTATTGTAATCTAGGCAGTTGAGTTCAAGCATTGGATGGGAGTGCTGGTCTTGCAGAACAGATGTGTTAGCCTTTAGTTTTCTACTCTACTAGAGCATCGGTTGGATAGTTTTATTCTCTTCGCAATCAACCACAACTGAGTGTAAATATACTAATGTAGAGTGTTGGACTGATGTTATGGTAATGTATAGTGTGGGACTGATGTCATACTAATGTAGAGTGTGGGGCTGATGTCATGGTAATGTAGAGTGTGGGGCTGATGTCATACTAATGTAAAGTGTGGAACTGATGTTATGGTAATGTATAGTGTGGGACTGAAGTCATACTAATGTAGAGTGTGGAACTGATGTCATACTAATGTAGAGTGTGGCACTGATGTCACATTAATGTAAAGTGTGGGACTGATGTTATGGTAATGTAAAGTGTGGTACTGATGTTATACTAATGTAGAGTGCGGGGCTGATTGCATACTAATGTAGAGAGTGGGATTGAACTTATGGTTATGTAGAGTGTGGGGCTGATGTCATGGTAATGTAGTTTGTGACTGATGTTAAGGTGGTGTAGAGAGTGTGGTACTGATAACATGGTAATATAGTGTGGGGCTGATGTTATGGTGATGTAAAGTGTGGGACTGATGTCATGGTAATGTACAGTGTGGGGCTGATATCATGGTAATGTAGAATGTTGGGCTGATGTCATAGTAATGTAGAGTGTGGGTCTGATGCCATGGTTATGTAGAGTATGGGGCTGATGTCATGGTAATGTAGAGTTTGGGGCTGATGCCATGGTAATGTAGAGTGTGGGGCTGATGTTAAGGTGATGCAGAGAGTGTGGTACTGATAACATGGTAATATAGAGTGTGGGGCTGATATTATGGTGATGTAAAGTGTGGGACTGATGTCATGGTAATGTACAGTGTGGGGCTGATATCATGGTTATGTAAAATGTTGGGATGATGTCATGGTAATGTAAAGTGTGTGCCTGATGTAATACAAATGTAGAATGTGAGACTGATATCATGGTAATGTAGAGTGTTGGGCTGATGGCATGGTGATGTAGAGTGTTTGGATGATGTCATGGTAATGTAGAGTGTGGGTTTGATTTCATGGTAATGTAGAGTGTGGGTCTGATGTCATGGTAATGTAGAGTGTAGGACTGAAGGTATGGTTATATATGATGTGGGGCTGATGTCATGGTTATGTAGAGTGTGAGGCTGATGTCACGGAAATGAAGAGTGTGGGGCTGATGCCATGGTAATGCAGAGTGTGGGGCTGATGTTATACTAATGTAGAGTGTGGGGCTGATGTCATGGTAATGTAGAATATAGGGCTGATGTAATACTAACGTAGAGTGTGGGATTGATTTCATGGTAATGTAGAGAGTTGGGCTGATGGCATGGTTATGTAAAGTACTGAGATGATGTCATGGTAATGTAGGGTGTGGGTCTGCTGTCATGGTAATGTGGAGTGTAGGACTTAAGTTATGGTTATGTAGAGTGTGGGGTTGATGTCATGGTTATGTAGAGTGTGGGGCTGATGCCATGGTAATGTAGAGTGTGGGGCTGACGACATGGTAATGTAGAATGTGAGTCTGATGTCTTGGTAATGTAGGGTGTTGGGATGATGTCATGGTAATGTAGGGTGTTGGTCTGAACTCATGGTAATGTAGAGTGTGGGACCGGATGTCATAGTAGTGTAGAATGTGGGGCTGATGTCATGGTTATGTAAAGTGTGGGAATGATGTCATGGTAATGTAGAGTGTGGTGCTGATATTATGGCAATTTGGAGTGTTGAGCTGATGTCATGGTAATGTAGAATGTGGGACTGATGTCATGGTAATGTAGAGTGTGGTGCTGGTGTTATGTTATGTAATGTGTGGGGCTGATGCCATTGTAATGTAGAGTGTTGGGCTGATATTATGGCAATTTAAAGTGTTGGGCTTATGTCATGGTAATATACAGGGTGGTGATTGTATCATTGTAATGTAGATTGTGGGGCTGATGTAATGGTAATGTAGAGTGTTGGGCAGATATCATGGTAATGTAAAGTGTGGTACTGATGTTATGGTAATGTAGAGTGTTGGGCTGATGTCATGGTTATGTTGAGTGTGGGACTGATGTCATGGTTTTGTAGAGTGTGGGACTGATGTTATGGTAATGTAGAGTGTGCTGCTGATGTTATGTATTATAAATTGTAGGACTGATATCATAGTAATATAGAATGTTGGGCTGATGTCATTGCAATGTAGAGTATTGAGTTGGTATTATGGCAATTTAAAGTATTGAGCTGATGTCATGGTAATGTAGGGTGTGGGACTAGTGTCATGGTAATGTAGAATGTTGGGCTGATATTATGGCAATTTAGAGTGTTGGGTTAGTAGCATGGTTATGTAGAGTGTGGGGCTGATGTCATAGTAATGTAGACTGTTGGGATGATATTATGGCAATTTAGAGTGTTGGGTTAGTATCATGGTTATGTAGAGTGTTGGGCTGATGTCATGGTAAGTAATGTAAAGTGTGGTGCTGGTGTTATGTAATGTAAAGTGTGGGACTGATGTCATAGTAATGTAGAGTGTTGGGCTGATTTTATGGTAATTTAGAGTGTTGGGCTGATGTCATGGTAATGTAGAGTGTTGGGCTGATTTTATGGCAATTTAGAGTGTTGGGCTGATGTCATGGTTATGTAGAGTGTGGGACTGATGTCATGGTAATGTAGAGTGTGGTGCTGATGTTATGTAATGTAAAGTGAGGGGCTAATGTCATAGTAATGTAGAGTATGGGGCTGATATTATGGCAATTTAGAGTGTTTGGCTGATGTCATGGTAATGTAGAGTGTGGGACTGATATCATTGTTATGTAGAGTGTGGTGCTGGTGTTATGTAATGTAAAGTGTGGGGATGATGTCATAGTAATAAAGAGTGTTGGCTGATATTATTGCAACTTGGAGTGTTTGGCAAATATCATGGTTATGTAAAGTGTGGGACTGATGTCATGGTAATGTAGAGTGTGGTGCTGGTGTTATGTAATGTAAAGTGTGGTGCTAATATTATGGCAATTTAGAGTGTTGTGCTGATGTCATGGTTATGTAAAGTGTGGGACTGATGTCATGGTTATGTAGAGTGTGGGACTCACGTCATGGTAATGTAGAGTGTGGTGCTTGTGTTATGTAATGTAAAGTGTCGGGCTGATGTCATAGTAATGTAGGGTGTTGGGCTGATATCATGGTTATGTAGATATGGGACTGATGTCATGGTAATGTAGAGTGTGGTGCTGGTGTTATGTAATGTAAAGTGTGGGACTGATGTCATAGTAATGTAGAGTGTTGGGCTGATATTATTGCAACTTAGAGTGTTTGGCTGATATCATGGTTATGTAGATATGGGACTGATGTCATGGTAATGTAGAGTGTGGTGCTGGTGTTATGTAATGTAAAGTGTGAGGCTGATGTCATAGTAATGTAAAGTGTGGGGCTGATGTCATGGTAATGAAGAGTGTAGTGCTAGTGTTATGTAATGTAAAGTGTGGGGCTGATGTCATAGTAATGTAAAGTGTTGGGCTGATATCATGGTAATGTAAATTGTGGAACTGATGCCATTGTAACGTAGAGTGTGGGACTGATATTATGGCAATATAGAGTGTTTAGCTGATGTCATGGTAATGTAGAGTGTGGGACTGATGTCATGGTTATGTAGAGTGTGGTGCTGATATTATGGCAATTTAGAGTGTTGGGCTGATGTCATGGTAATGTATAGTGTGGTGCTGATGTTATGTAATGTAAAGTGTGGTCTGATGTCATAGTAATGTAGAGTGTTGTGCTGATGTTATTGTAATGTAGAGTTAGGGACTGATGTCATGGTAATATAGAGTGTGCTGCTGATGTTATGTTATGTAAAGTGTGGGTCTCATGTCATAGTAATGTAGAGTGTGGCACTGATGTCATGGTAATGTAGAGTGTGGTGCTAGTGTTATGTAATGTAAAGTGTTAGGCTGATATCATGGTAATGTAAAGTGTGGGACTGATGTCATGATAATGTAGAGTGTGGGACTGATATTATGGTTATGTAGAGTGTGGTGCTGGCGTTATGTAATGTAAAGAATGGGGCTGATGTCATAGTAATGTAAAATTTGGAGCTGATGTCATTGTAATGTAGAGTTTAGTGCTAGTGTTATGTAATGTAAAGTGTTGTGCTGATGTCATGGTAATGTAGAGTGTGGTGCAGATGTTATGTAATGTAAAGTGTGGGTCTGATATCATATTAATGTAAAGTGTTGGGCTAATGTCATGGTAATGTAGAATGTGATGCTGATGTCATGGTAATGTAGAGTGTGGTGCTGGTGTTATGTAATGTAAAGTGTGGGGCTGATGTCATAGAAATATAAAGTGTGGGGCTGATGTCATTGTAATGTAGAGTGTTGTGCAAGTGTTATGTAATGTAAAGTGTTGGACTGATGTCATGGTAATGTAGAGTGTGGGGCTGATGTCATGGTAATGTAGAGTGTGGGACTGATGTCATGGTAATATAAAGTGTGGGACTGATGTCATGGTAATGTAGAGTGTGGTGCTAGTGTTATGTAATGTAAAGTGTGAGGCTGATGTCATGGTAATGTAGAGTGTGGGACTAATGTCATTGTTATGTAGAATGTGGGACTGATGTCATGGTAATGTAGAGTGTGGTGCTGGTGTTATGTAATGTAAAGAGTGGGGCTGATGTCAAAGTAATGTAAAATTAAGGGTTGATGTCATGGTAATGTAGAGTGTAATGCTAGTGTTATGTAATATAAATTGTTGGGCTGATGTCATGGTAATGTAGAGTGTGGGACTGACGTCATGGTAATGTAGAGTGTGGTGCTGATGTTATGTAATGTAAAATGTGGGTCTGATGTCATACTTATGTAAAGTGTTGGGCTGGTGTCATGGTAATGTAGAGTGTGGTGCTGATGTCATGGTAATTATGAGTGTGGTGCTGATGTTATGTAATGTAAAGTGTGGGTCTGATGTCATAGTAATCTAGAGTTTTGGGCTGATGTCATGGTAATGTAGAGTGTGGTGCTGATGTTATGTATGTAAAGTGTGCGTCTGATGTCATAGTTATGTAAAGTATTGGGCTGATGTCATGGTAATGTAGAGTGTGGGACTGATATCATGGTAATGTAGATTGTGGTGCTGATGTTATGTTATGTAAAGTGTGGGGCTGATGTCATAGTAATGTAGAGTGTTGTGCTGATGTTATGGTAATGTAGAGTTTGGGACTGATGTCATGGTAATGTAGTGTGTGGTGCTGATGTTATGTAATGCAAAGTGTTGTCTGATGTCATAGTAATGTAGAGTGTTGTGCTGATGTTATTGTAATGTAGAGTTAGGGACTGATGCCATTGTAATGTAGAGTGTGGGACTGATATTATGGCAATTTAGAGTGTTTGGCTGATGTCATGGTAATGTAGAGTATGGGACTGATGTCATGGTTATGTAGATTGTGGTGCTGATATTATGGCAATTTAGATTGTTGGGCTGATGTCATGGTAGTGTAGAGTGTGGTGCTGATGTTATGTAATGTAAAGTGTTGTCTGATGTCATAGTAATGTAGAGTGTTGTGCTGATGTTATTGTAATGTAGAGTTAGGGACTGATGTCATGGTAATATAGAGTGTGCTGCTGATGTTATGTTATGTAAAGTGTGGGACTGATGCCATTGTAATGTAGAGTGTGGGACTGATATTATTGCAATTTAGAGTGTTTGGCTGATGTCATGATAATGTAGAGTGTGGGACTGATGTCATGGTTATGTAGAGTGTGGTGCTGGTGTTACGTTATGTAAAGTGTGGGGCTGATGTTATTTAATGTAAATTGTAGAGCTGATGACATAGTAATGAAGTGTTGGGCTGATATTATGGCAATTTAGAGAATGGGACTGATGTCATGGTTATGTAGAGTGTGGGACTGATGTCATGGTAATGTAGAGTGTGATGCTAATGTTATGTAATGTAAAGGTGGGGCTGATGTCATAGTAATGTAGAATGTTGGGCTGATATTATGGCAATTTAGAGTGTTGGGCTGATGTCATGGTTATGAAGAGTGTGGGACTTATGTCATCGTAATGTAGAGTGTGGTGCTGGTATTATATAATGTAAAGTGTGGGACTGATACCATAGTAATTTAGAGTGTTGGACTGATATTCTTGTAATTTATAGTGTTGGGCTGATGTCATGGTTATGTAGAGTGTGGGACTGATGTAATGTAGAGTGTGGTGTTGGTGTTATGTAATGTAAAGTGTGGAGCGGATGTCATGGTAATGTAAAGTGCGGGTCTGATGTTATGGTAATGTAGATTGTGGTGCTGGTGTTATGTAATGTAGAGTGTGGGGCTGATGTCATAGTAATGTAGAGTGTTGGGCTAATATCATGGTAATATACAGTGTTGGGTTGATATTATGGCAATTTAGATTGTTGGGCTGATGTCATGGTAATGTAGAGTGTGGGACTGATGTCATGGTAATGTAGAGTGTGGTGCTGGTGTTATGTAATGTAGAGTGTGGGGCTGATGTCATAGTAATGTAGAGTGTTGGGCTAATATCATGGTAATATACAGTGTTGGGTTGATATTATGGCAATTTAGATTGTTGGGCTGATGTCATGGTAATGTAGATTGTTGGGCTGATGTCATGGTAATGTAGAGTGTGGGACTGATGTCATGGTAATGTAGAGTGTTGGGCTGATATTATGGTAATTTAGAGTGTTGGGCTGATGTCATGGTAATGTAGAGTTTGGGACTGATGTCATGGTAATGTAGAGGTTGGTGCTGGTGTTATGTAATGTAAAGTGTTGGGCAGATATCATGGTAATGTAAAGTGTGGGTCTGATGTCATGGTAATGTAGAGTGTTGGACCGATATTATTGCAATTTCGAGTGTTGGGCTGATGACATGGTAATGTAAAGTGTGGGGCTGATGTCATTGCAATGTAGAGTGTTGGGCTGGTCTTATGGCAATTTAAAGTATTGGGCTAATGTCATGGTAATGTAGAGTGTGGGACTGATGTCATGGTAATGTAGAGGTTGGTGCTGGTGTTATGTAATGTAAAGTTTTGGGCTGATGTCATAGTAATATAGAGTCTTGGACTGATATTATGGCAATTTAGAGTGTTGGGTTAGAATCATGGTTATGTCGTGTGTGGGACTGATGTCATGGAATGTAGAGTTTTGTGCTGGTGTTATGTAATGTAAAGTGTGAGACTGATGTCATAGTAATGTAGAGTGTTGGGCTGATATTATGGCAATTTAGAGTGTTGTGCTGATGTCATGGTTATGTAGAGTGTGGTGCTGATGTTATGTAATGTAAAGTGTGGGGCAGATGTCATAGTAATACAGAGTGACGGGCTGATATTATGGCAATTTAGAGTGTTTGGCTGATGTCATGGTAATGTAGAGTATGGTACTGATGTCATGGTAATGTAAAGTGTGGAGCTGGTGTTAAGTAATGTAAAGTATGGGGCTGATGTCATAGATATGTAGAGTGTTGGGCTAATATCATGGTTATGTAGAGTATGGGACTGATGTCATGGTAATGTAGAGTGTGGTGCTGGTGTTACATGTATGTAATGTAAAGTGTGGTGCTGAAATTATGGCAATTTAGAGTGTTGGGCTGAGGTCATGGTTATGTAGAGTGTGGGACTGATGTCATGGTTATGTAGAGTGTGGGACTGATGTCATGGTTATGTAGAATGTGGTGCTGGTGTTATGTAATGTAACGTGTGGGGCTGATGTCATAGTAATGTAGAGTGTTGGACTGATATTATGGTTATGTAGATATGGGACTGATGTCATGGTAATGTAGACTGTGGTGCTGGTGTTATGTAATGTAAAGTGTGGGACTGTTGTCATAGTAATGTAGAGTGTTAGGCTGGTATTATTGCAATTTAGAGTGTTGGGCTGATATCATGGTTATGTAGATATGGGACTGATGTCAAGGTAATGTAGAGTGTGGTGCTGGTGTTATGTAATGTAAAGTGTGGGACTGATGTCATAGTAATGTAGAGTGTTGGGCTGATATTATTGCAATTTAGAGTGTTTGGCTAATATCATGGTTATGTATATATGGGACTGATGTCATGGTAATGTAGAGTGTGGTGCTGGTGTTATGTAATGTAAAGTGTGGGACTGTTGTCATAGTAATGTAGAGTGTTAGGCTGGTATTATTGCAATTTAGAGTGTGGGACTGATTTCATGGTTATGTAGAGTGTGGGACTGATGTCATGGTGATGAAGAGTGTGGTGCTGTGTTATGTAATGTAAAGTGTTGGACTGATGTCATAGTAATGTAGAGTATTGGGCTGATATTATGATAATTTAGAGTGTGGGGCTGATGTCATGGTAATGTAGAGTGTGAGACTGATGTCATGGTAATGTGGAGTGTGGTGCTGATGTTATGTAATGTAAAGTGTGAGGCTGATGTCATAGTAATGTAGAATGTTGGGCTGATATTATGACGATTTAGAGTGTTGGGCTGATGTCATGGTAATGTAGAGTGTGGGACTGATGTCATAGTAATGTAGAGTGTGGTGCTGATGTTATGTTATGTAAAGTGTGAGGCTGATGTCATAGTAATGTAGAATATTGGGCTGATATTATGACGATTTTGAGTGTTGGGCTGATGTCATGGTAATGTAGAGTGTGGGACTGATGTCATGGTAATGTAGAGTGTGGTGCTGGTTTTATTTAATGTAAAGTGTGGGGCTGATGTCATAGTAATGTAGATTAATGGGCTGATATTATTGCAATTTCGAGTGTTGGGCTGATGACATGGTAATGTAAAATGTGGTGCTGATGTCATAGTAATGTAGAGTGTTGGGCTGATATCATGATTATGTAGAGTGTGGGGCTGATGTCATAGTAATGTAGAGTGTGGTGCTGGTTTTATGTAATGTAATGTGTGGGACTTATGCCATTGAAATGTTGAATTTTGGGATGATGTCATGGTAATGTAGAGTGTTGGGCTGATATTATGGCAATTTAGAGTGTTGGGCTGATGTCATGGTTATATAGATTGTGGTAATGATGTCATGGTAATGCAGAGTTTGGGGCTGATTTGATAGTCATGAAGAGTTTTGGGCTGATGTCATGGTAATGTAGAGTGGGGGCAGATATCATGATAATGTAGAGTGTGTGACTGATGTCATGGTAATGTAGAGTGTGGGTCTGATGTTATGGCAATGTAGTGTGTGGGACTGATGTTTTGGCAAAGTAAAATCTACGGCTGGTGTCATGGTAATGTAGAGTCAGGGGCTGATGTCATGATAATGTAGATTATGCGGCTGATATAATGGTAATGTAGAATGTAGGACTGATGTCATGGTAATGTACAGTCTGGTACGAATGTCATCGTTATGTTGAGTGTGGGACTGATGTTATGGCAATGAAGTTTAAGGGGCTGATGTTATGTAATGTAGATTGTGCGGCTTATATAATGGTTATGTCGAATGTGGGGCTATTTCATGATCATGTAGAGTATGGGGCTGATGTCATGGTAATGTAGAGTGTGGGACTACTGTTATGGCAATGTAGAGTGTAGGTCTGACGTCATGGTAATATAGAGTCAGGGGCTGATGTTATGTAATGTACATTGTGTGGCTGATATGAGGTAATGTAGAATGTGGTGTTGATGTCATGGTAATGTAGAGTGTTGGGCTAATGTCATCGTTATGTAGAGTGTGGGACTGATTTCTTGGTAATATAAAGTGTTGTGCTGATATCATTTTAATGTAGAGTTTGGGGCTGATGTCATGGTAATGTAGAGTGTGGAAATGATGTCATGATAATGTAGAGTGTGGGGCTGATGTCAGGTAATGCAGAGTGTGGAAATGATGTCATGGTAATGTAGAACGTGGGGCTTATGTCATGGTAATGTAGAGTGTTCGGTTGATGTCATCGTTATGTAGAGTGTGGGACTTATTTCATGGTAATATTAAGTGCTGTACTGATATCATATTAATGTAGAGTTTGGGGCTTATGTCATGGTAATGTAGAGTGTGGAACTGATGTCATGGTAATGGAGAGTGTGGGACTGATGTTTAGGTAGTGTACAGTGTGGTCCTGAAGTCGTAGTTATGTAGAGTGTGTAACTGATGTTATGTTACTGTAGAGTGTTGGGCTGATGTCATGGTAATGTAGAGTGTGGGACAGATGTCATGTAATGTAAAGTGTGGAACTTATGTCATGGTAATGGAGAGTATGGGACTGATGTTAAGGTAGCAGTGTGGTCCTGAAGTTGTGGTAATGTAGAGTGTGTAACTGATGTTATGGTAATGTAGAGTGTTGGGCTGATGTCATCGTTATGTAGAGTGTGGGACTGATTTCATGGTAATATAAAGTGTTGTGCTGATATCATATTAATGTAGAGTGTGGGACAGATGTCATGGTAATGTAGAGTGTGGATCTTATGTCATGGTTATATAGATTGTTTGGACTGATATCGTGGTAATGTAGAGTTTTTGGCTGATGTTATATAGTTTAGAGTGTTGGTCTGATATCGTTGTATTATAGGTTACATTATGATGTTTACAGTTGGTTTGATGAATCTCTTTTGTTAACGAGACATCCGATTATATACAACATTATAGAAACATGTGTGTGAAAGCATGCGTATTCAATTATTCAATGTTGTATTGCTCATTAAGTTATTAGGCATTTTTAGGAGTAACTGTCTGTGAGAACAGTTGGGTTAGTCCCCAATTGTCATGCTTATCTTCTTTTAGATGTTTATGTGGTAAAAGTGTACCATGACACCGTTTACAGTCACAGTGTGGTAGAAGTGTACCTTGACACCGTTTAAGGTCACGTGGTCAGTCTACACCGTCCAACATCGACCTACCTACCTTGCGACGAGGGACCACAACTGTTCATCGCCACCGCTAAGGTAAGTAATTCAGTTGTACAACATTTACATGATCTGTACCATTCTACAGTAGAACTTCGATGGTTCGACCACGGCAGGACTGGACAAAATAGTTCGAATTAAAGGTTGTTCGAGTTGAATGTTATTCCACATCATACCATACATGTATATGTCTATACATCGATATAAGAATTTGACTGGGCTAAGATAAGAGGTTCCAGCTATATGTTGTGCTCCAGCCATTCTTGTTCGAGCTAGCGAAGTTTTATTTTATCGCTTTGTACAATTGCCGTAATCGATTTCAGAAATACCATTTTTAAATATTTCATTTCATTCAATCTATTTTTAATCTTTTTAAGAGCGTTTCATATGTAACATTAATTTCTCAAAGTGCTTAAGTAATGTCTATGCCATAAATCTATCATAATAACAGATACGCCGCTGTAGGATCACAAGGTTAGACTGACATCAGTGCGATGCTATTGTTGATAAGCTGATCACGTACACGTCGCGCATACGTCCGATTTTGGAAATTAGATCTGAGAACTGTCTGCTATCTTACGGAATGTGTGAAATGTTTTAATTTACATTCACGGTGAATCGGTGCAAGATGGAATAACCTAAATGGAAATGTTTCAGTTTGATAACCTGTTTTGACAGGTCACGGAGATGAAAACAATGGGGATGAGGGCATGGTGCCTGAATGAGTGTGTTTCTCTCTGAACCAAACATGCAACAGTAGGTGTATTGCTTCGTTAGGAGCTTAATCAGTCGCATAGACATTTTACATTTTTATTGTTTAACGTATTTACCTTTTCACTAGAATTTGAAGTCTTCATAGCAAAAATGAAACTAAATAAAAAAAAGCTCATATCGTTTTGCTAAAACGATACTTGTGAATAAATTAGATTATATGTTATAATAATTTGTCTACGAAAATAGATATCATAAAGAGTTTAATGCAATGTTCATAAAACAGTTTAAACAAAAATGTAACATAAAATGACTGGTTAATCTATTAATCTATGTTCATTGCAATACCGTCATTACAATTTTATATTGAACATAGTCCTTTATATAAAAATTATATGTTTTACAAAGAAGGTTAATCAGCCTAAAGATTGCACGTTTCAAGATTATCATTCCGTCGTAGGAGATACAGTATTGTTAAGATAAGCTCTCCGTATATAATTCCGAGTTTCCATGAAAATGATAGTCATTTCAAGTATATATTACCACCGACACGTTCTCTTTACCCTTTCAGATATGGCAATTAACTAAAGTGTATATAGTGAAGCATAAAAGGCAGACAATGTTCTAATTGAACTTATCACCTACTCTTTCTGAGGTTAGATTTGTCTTTTAACGAGTTGTAGCAAAAGCGCCTCATTGGGGAGTTTTAACCTGGGTTAAGGATGGACTCAATATCGCAGATACATGTACCAATCCACCCCATTGGGAAGCTTAAACCTGGGTTACGGATGGACCCAACATCGCATATACAAAACCGCCCCATTTGGAGAGTTTAAACCTGGGTTACGGATGGACCCCACATCGCAGATACAAAACCGCCTCATTTGGAAGCTTATACTAGGATTACGGATGGACCAAACATCGCAGATACAAAACCACCCCATTGGGAAGCTGATACCTGGGTTACGGAAGGACCCAACATCACCGATACAAAACTGCGTCAGAGGGATGTTTAAACCTGGGTTACTTTTTTTTAAAATAAATGGTGTTGAAATTCAACGAAACGTTTATGATCAGTACTTTTGGATTTGTGCTTAAAATCGCATTGTGCCATGCAATTCGTTAAGTCAACTAAAAGTATGCTAAAATGTTAACACTGAAATAACAAAATATTCCGATATATCTGTTTACACTGACATTTCTTTATACAAACTATTAGTTTTGACTATGCATTTATGTCATAATTATTAATACAAAATAGTAAATTAAAACGAAATGATATACGGGTGAGTACTAAAGAAGAGTATCTATTTGTAATAGTGCATGTGGCTCATGACTGCAAGAAATGAGAGCCGGAAACCTTACTGACTAGATTAAAATATTTTTCAAATTTCAATCTGATGCTAATGTTTACAATTCAGGCACACTTGAGTACTCTAAGAAGTAAAAAAAAACAATTATTGTATTGTCAATTGCGTTGACCAGTTAGTTAATTATAGCTTACATCTGCATTTAGCATTGTCTATGTATTAATTAAAATCCATATAATAGAATCTGACAAAATATTCGTTTACAAGCACGTAATATATCCAAGGAAGAAATTTAGCAGACGTTTTAACTGACCCTATTCATGAAAATTAATGATATGAGCAATGTTTATTCTTCACAACCGAAACACCTAGCATTAATCTGAGTTATCTGGTGTGCATTCATTTGGCTACATATACCCCAAAACCTTTAGGGCATATATCTCGTATATAGTGTATACACAATAACAAAACCAGTATGTTAATTTATAGAAATGTTAATTTGCAGTTAATGTAAATAAATGAATGAATATCAATCAATTATATATATATAGATAGATAGACGCATATCAATAGTGTCATCCATGTAACATGTGACTGTGCTATATACATAACAAAATATTGACAAAACTGTTCTCATCAAATCAGACATACTATATAACTACCGCTTAGATCTCGTCGTAAATTTGGAGGAGTCGAGTACAGCTATATAAGAGAAAGACTGATACTTGCCGAAGGATGGTGGTCTTCTCAATTTAAATCTAAAGTATTCAGTCACCAATAAAACTGATTATGTATTAAAATTGTGACATCATCACGTTCCATTTTTTGATAGACGTCATACTAACAATATGTTATTTCCACTGACATCTCAAAAGTGCCAACAAAATACATCGCAATAAATGAAAATGTAATTTACACCAATTATAGTTTCGGTAAGCCTGTCACGTGAGTAAAATGTTGAACATAAATCACAATTGATATGCCCTTATGTATTCCATAACCGTCTACAGTTTATTATCATTACATCCACACAATAATGTATTTAAGGCGACAAAACCATATTAGAGTTATTAGGTAAAATACCTAACTAAATTGCAACCATATTTGTTCAGTTATTTTCGTTTTACATACGAGTATGTGTACTCTATATAGGTTTGTATATATAAATCAATTAGATAAACTTTTATTATCATAATGTATGATTTTGCAAATAAAAATATTTGTTCTAGAATGTTTAGTAATTAGTTGCAATGAAGAGCAACAGGGTCACTGAAACCGTACCACTATTTGCACCCTGGGACAGCGATGACTACTTTTGACGAATGGAGAACAGCAAACTATTAGTGTTGCTGTTGTTCCATCTATCACTGTTATTTATGGTATGATTATTTTAAATGTAAGTATAACAGATATGTTCACTTGATAAATAACGGCCACCATGACTATAATCATCATGGTACCGGTAATATAAACATGGCTGTTCTACCTAGTTTTCCTGGTAACAAAACCACTGGCGAGCTAAACCAGGTTAATAAGTGCACCCAACCTCGTTCCTTCCCTGTCGTCATACTAATCAAGAGATTGCAGTTACATGCAGCAACACCAGATTGGCATGAAGGTTATAATGTATATAGAACACAGGCATTATTTCATTTTCAGATTACAGCATACATGGTTCATATTTGTTATTATATAGGTTCGCTTGAATCTTTAAGCTCATACAATGTTGCTCGAAACTAGAACACCAATTAAGCCATTGCCAGAGGTCCTGACTGGTATCTTGTATCAGCATGTTAGTAATACCTAACGAGTGTTTTCCATTGTCTCAACTGCTTTATATACCTCCGAGGCATAATTTTATCAGACATAATTAGAGTATTTAAGAATAGTTTGTTATATTTTTCTGATGGTATAAATAGGTAAAATCCTATTTAGCTCCTGTGAACGTATAGTCGAGATACGGTTGACGGTGGAGGGCACTTATTTAGCGTAAAATAAAGTACTTAACTTCTTTAGATAGATAAATTACCTTGATACCTGTATCATTATAAATGACTATTTGATGTACACTGTTTGTGTTTGTTGACATGAACGTACAAATTGTAGATTCGACTTCAACTCAAACATCTACGTACTTGTGTATACTGATTAGTTTTACACGCTGTTTGGCGGCCATAAATCATCGCCCTGTACGTTGGCTTAGTGCTTATTTAATATATCAATTCTTGTTTCTTGAGATCATGGAGCTCACACAGTGTTGCTCGATAACAGAATAACGCTGAAGGCGGTGCTAGTGGGGAGTTTAGGGTGTTGCATAGCTCGTATGAACCCCCCCCCCCCCTCCCCCCCACGAACACACTTTTTTCTTCGGTTATTTGCTTTATGTGTTTCCAGTGGATTCTTTTGTCAGATATCATTTAGCATATAAACATGGCTGTTGATCTGTGTTAATTATTCGGGAGACATTGAAAGCCTCATAAAAATGGAAGGATAAACACACGCGAACTATTTCTACATTTTCATGAATTCACATTCGCAATTATTATAAACGTTTCTCTCATATTTGGATAAAATATAACGCTGGTCACAAGAACAAAGGATTCAATCGTTTTTTGTATATTGCATACAATATAGTTTCAATGTGAACCATGACATTTCCTTTCCCTGCATTGCCTATGATGTTCCGACTCAAAATGTATAATATGAAAATGGATATTAATTGGTACTACTTCCGTTACACCGCAGTATACGACGTTAATATGAATACCTGTTGGTGTATTATAACCCACTCATATATTATGATAGACGAAGCTGTATATTGTAATATTTGTTTTCATAGGTTTTTTAGAAATAATGTAGTCAGACTTATTAACCGTGCATTAATGGGTCATCATCGTACACATAATGAAGTTTCAATACTATTTTAAGATTCACAAGTTTCTGATTTGATGGAAAAGCCATAGTAATACATTATGTGAGTACACCAAACACTCTCCGTCAATAGGGACCATTATTTTTATAAACTTCACTACGTCTCTCTTTCCTAATAAAATGCATTTATTTGAGAGAATTGAAACTCTTTGTTTTTATGTTTATTATCCTGTTTTTGTTTTGAATAGCGGATCTTACACGAGTGCTTGTTTAGTACTGACTACATTAACCGAGTTTCCAAAATTATATTATACTGCGACCTACCAAGCATTATATCATTTTTGCAAGTACCTTATCAATTAATAAATGGAAAAACAAATTAGTATATGTTTATGTGTCTCTATCACATAAATTAATATTTTCAGGTTACCTATATAAGGAACAAGAACAAGTAGCATATTAGTTTCACACCATCAAATGTTTTAACACCTCAAAATAACATCTTCTATCATGACAATTCAAACTCGTTTTAATGTTTTAACAAGACGAGAGCCGAGTTATACTGACAATACCGAGTGATACTGAAAATACCGAGAGATACTGACAATACCGAGTGATACTAACAATGACAAGAAATACTGACAATATCGGGTAAAACTGACAATACCGGATGATAATAACAATACCGAGTTCTACTGGCAATGCCCAGTTATACTGACAATACCTAGTTATACTGATAATACCGGGTGATACTGATAATACCGAGTTATACTGACAATGCCCAGTTATACTGATAATACCACATTATACTGACCATACCGAGTAATACTGACAATACCGAGTGATACTAAAAATACATAATTATAGTGACATTAGCGAGTGATATTGACAATACTGAGTAATACTGACAATGCCGAGTATTACTGACAATACCAAGAGATACTGACAATACATGAGTGATACTGACAATGCCGAGTATTACTGACAATACCGAGAGATACTGACAATACCGAATGATACTGACAATACTGAGTTAAACTGACAATACCGAGTTGTACTGACAATGCCGAGTTATAGTGACAATGCCGAGTGATACTGACAATACCAAGTGAAACTGACAATACCGATTTATACTGATAATACCGAGAGATACTGACAATATCGAAAGATACTGACAATACTGAGTTATACTGACAATACCAAGTGGTACTTGCAATGACGAGTTATACTGACAATACCGAGTTATGCTGACAACACCGAGTGATACTGGCAATCCCGAAATATACTGACAATGCCGAATGATACTGACAATGCCAAGTGGTACTGACAATACCGAGTGGTACTGACAATGTCCAGATATACTAACAATGCCGAATTATACTGACAATATCTAGTTACACTGACAATACCAAGTGGTATTGACAATGCCCAGTTGTACTGACAATGCCAAGTTATACTGACAATGCTGAATGGTACTGACATGCCGAGAGATACTGACAATACAGAGAGATACTGACATACCGATTGATACTGACAATACCGATTGATACCGACAAAACCGAGAGATACTGACACTACCGATTGATACTGACAATACCAAGTGATACTGACACTACTGAATGATACTGACAATACTGAGTGATACTGACAATACCGAGAGGAAATGAAAATACCGAAATATACTGACAATACCGATTGATACTGATAATGCCGAGTGATACTGACAATATCGAGATATACTCACAATACCGAGAGGAACTGACAATACCAAGTGATACTGAAAATACCAAGATATACTGACAATACCTTGAGATGCTGACAATACCGAGTGATACTGACAAAACCGAGAGATACTGACAACATCGAGTGATACTGACAATACCGAGTGATACTGACAATACCGAGAGATGCTGACAATACCGAGTTATACTGACAATACCGAGAGATACTGACAATACAGAGAGATACTGACATACCGATTGATACTGACAACACCGATTGATACTGACAAGACCGAGATATACTGACAATACCGATTGATACTGACAATACCGAGTGATATTGACACTACCGAGTGATACTGACAATACTGAGTGATACTGACAATACCGAGTGATACTGACAATACCGAGAAGACATGAAAATACCGAGTGATATTGACAATACCAATACCGAGATATACTGACAATACCGAGTGATACTGAGAATATTGAGATATACTCACAATACTGAGAGGAACTGACAATATCAATTGATACTGACAATACCGAGATATACTGACAATACCGAGAAATAGTGACAATATCGAGTGATACTGGCAATATCGAGATATACTCACAATACCGAGAGGAACTGACAATACCGAGTGATACTGACAATACTGAGATATACTGACAATACCGAGAGATGCTGACAACACCGAGTGATACTGACAATACCGAGTGATACTGACAACCCAGAGTGATACTGATAATATCGAGACATACTCAAAATACCGATTGATACTTACAATACCGAGTGATATTGACAATACCGAGTGATACTGACAGTACCGAGTGATATTCACAATACCGAGAGATTTTTAAAATACCGAGTGATACTGGCAATACCGAGTGATACTGACAATACTGAGTGTTCTGACAATACCGAGTGATTCTGACAATATCGAGGTATACTCACAATACTGAGAGATACTTACAATACCGAGTGATATTGACAATACAATATCGAGTGATAATGACAATATCGAGATATATTCACAATACCGAGAGATACCTACAATACCAAGTGATACTGACAATACTGAGTGATACTAACAATATCGAGATATACTCACAATACCGAGAGATACTTACAATACCGAGTGATACTGACAATACCGAGTGATATTGCCAATATCGGGATATACTCACAATACCGAGAGGAACTGACAATACCGAGATATACTAACAATACCGAGTGATACTGACAATACCGAGTGATACTGACAACACCCAGTGATACTGACAATACCGAAAGATACTGACAATACCGAGTGATACTGACAATATTAAGTTAGATTGACAATACCGAGTGATACTGATAATACCGAGAGAAACTGACAATACTGAGATATACATTTGTACACTCATCTGCACCGTAAATAAAGTGACCTATCTATTTATGTAATTATAAATACCAGGGCTCCATATCCAGAACTATCCCACTGCTGTACATGGAACCTTGTGCAGGATAGTGAAATTCAAATTGAATGTATGATAATGCTATAAAATAAGACTAATACCTATAGTACAGTGAAGACATTATTGAAAACTAACATATGATATATGATAATGCTATAAAATCAGACTAATACCTGTAGTACAGTGAAGACATTATTGAAGACTAACATATGATATATGATAATGCTTTAAAATCAGACTAATACCTGTAGTACAGTGAAGACATTATTGAAAACTAACATATAATATATGATAATGATATATAACCTACAGAAGTGGAACGTTCATCAAAGATCATTTAGTTGGTATCATTGGGAAAGAGACTACATTCAAAAACATGAAACGTAGATGGTAGATTAATTGATTTTATGATGACAACAGTTTTCTGTAAAAGCAAAGACAATTGTCTTAAATGTAAATTATATAATCCATAAAGGTGTTGTTGTCAGTAGTCGACACAAGTCCTACTGCAAACTGGCCAATATGATATTATAATTACGAATTGTGTTCATGGACTAAACAATCAAATGTTGACATAAGTCCCTTCAGATTCTGAAACATTGATATCAATATGTTGTATATAATATAGATATGTGTTATTCATCTGGAATAATTTTTGTGTATGTACAATGTATGTAATTGGTTGTTTCTTTTTTATAAACTTACCCATTTGCAAAATAATTACATGAACTCATCTCATGTTTCATGTATAATGCTTAATTTTGTATAAATAAAGCTCTTTGGTCAAAAGCAAAAGAACCAGCAAGGAACTATTATGATGCCTAGTTTTACAATATTGAATATAGCATAACCATTATACATAAGTGTTGTAACATAAATTTGAAAAAAATATATGTAGATTTCAAAATTAATAAATTTAATTTTGCAAGTGAATAATAATTTCATTATTTGATAAATTTTGTATGTTAATGTTTCTCTCAAGAAAAGTACATATTGTTAAATATTTGGCTTGCTTTAAGTGTTAAAGTCAAATATTAACACCTTCTGTCCAGCTCCTTTAAACAATCAGTGTCAGGTCTCAGTCGGATTAATCAGATGTTTACTTACTTTAATTATGAGATCAAAGAGCTTGCTTGATTGGAATTAAATGAAAGTATAATAGTTGACAGGAAGCCAGACTGACATTTCCTACTATGGACCTTATAGCGATAATTATTGTAAATACATTTTTAACACCTGGAATGTGCAGAAACGTATATAAACCGAGATTGAAAATGTCCAAGTATCAAGCTGGATAAATAAAATAGTGTAAATTGTACAACATTACCAGAGAGAGAGCCTGCGCTATATAGGTCACTGTACTTGTAGCAAACACTTGAAAAAGCTGTTCATAATGCAAGCGGTAAATTATGTTATTCTATCATCATGCTACTTAATACGCAGACTGCGTGCAGATGATGCGTTGAAATTGTTAACCCCGATGCATAAAATATCGAATCTATTCCGAATATATTTAACTTGTTACTGTTCTATTGATGCTCTATAACGTCGGGTTTCAACTATATAGATGTACGTGTATGTACAAACGTGTATGCCACAATGCAGAATAGGTAGCACAGATCAATGTTTTTTTTTCAAGCTAGCCTAAGTATTGCTTTACTACAATTTGAATTTGATATCAAAATAGTCATATGTTGCTTACTACATATTTTAATTCATTTTATTCATTTTAAAAGCTGGAGGTGCATATACCGGCTATTCTAATGGTACTAAACGTGCAGATAGTTGTAATATGGGAAGCAGCTGTAAAATATCTGATATTTATGGTTGTTTGTTTATGTTTAGGCTGTATATAACATATAATTACATATTATTGTGTTCCAACATCACACACAAACTAACAGAATGCGCAGTTCCCTTTTGGTATATTGTAACAAAGTTAGGAATCCAATATAGATTTATAAGAAAAGTTTGGATTTCTATAATTAACTAAAGCTGACACAAATTAAAACTCGCATAAAAATAAACAAACACGGAACATAGTAAGCCGCTTCACCTGACCCATTTATCAAAACGTCTCATTAACAACAATGTAGGCGAATTTGCATATATAGCGACCGTCATTGCAATTAATAAAACAAACAAAGGCTGATATGGGGCGGACGATGCGCGTAGTAATTGCTAAATCAAAGTAGATGTCACCCTTACTAGTAAAACATAGGAGCATCTAGCCATTAGGAATTAATAAAAGTTGTTAATTATGGAACGCCATAGCTGTCTTATGTTGTCCATTTTATATGTATTATGTGCATTCTTTATTATATCATGTGCATTCATCATTATATTATGTCGATACTTTATTACATTATGTCGATACTTCATTACATTTAGTAGATACTTTATTATATTATGTAGACTGTTTATTACATTATGTAGATACGTCATTATATTGTGTAGTAACTTCATTACATTGTGTAGATACATTATTACATTATGTGGATACTTTATTATACTCTGTAGATACTTCATTACATTATGTAGATATGTCATTATATTGTGTAGATACTTTATTACATTATGTAAACTGTTTATTACATTATGTGGATACTTTATTATATTCTGTAGATTCTTCATTACATTATGTAGATACTTTATTATATTATGTAGATACTTCGTTACATTATGTAGATACTTTATTACATTATGTAGAAACTTTATTATATTATGTAGAAACGTTATTACATTATGTAGACACTTTATTATATCTTGTCGAAACTTTATTATATTATGTAGAAACTTCATTACATTATGTCGAAACTTTATTATATCTTGTCGAAAGTTTATTATATTTTGTGCATTTTTCATTATATTATGTCGAAACTTCCTTATGATGACGAGATCAGTTTGACTGGGTGATTTTTATATTGACACCGCTTTAAACAACAAGCTTCTTTGACAGGAAGAATATTACACATGACGGAAGAGAAAATGAAAGTTGTTCTCTAAAATCTCAGAGTGGATAGACACGTCCCTTCCTTTCAACGGGAAAAATAGCAGCACAGGAAGAGATATGGACAAACACCACAGAAAGAGATATGGACACGCACCACAGGAAGAGACATGGACACGCACCGCAGGAAGAATAATGGACACACACCCCAGGAAGAGCTATGAACACGCACCGCAGGAAGAGATATAAACACGCACCGCAGGAAGAGAAGAGCTATGGACACGCACCGCAGGAAGAGCTATGAACACGCACCGCATGAAGAGATATGGACACGCACCTCAGGAAGACCTATGGATATGCACCACATGAAGAGATACGGACACGCACCGCAGGAAGAGCTACGGACACGCACCCCAGGAATAGCTATGGACACGCACCACATGAAGAGATATGGACACGAACCGCAGGAAGAGATATGGACATGCACCGCAGGAAGAGCTATGGACACGCACTGCATGAAGAGATATGGACACGCACCCCAGGAAGAGCTATGGACACGCACCGCAGGAAGAGATATGGACACGCACCCCAGGAAGAGCTATGGACACGCATCCCAGGAAGAGCTATGGACACGCACCGCAGGAAGAGATATGGACACGCACCCTAGGAAGAGCTATGGACACGCACCACAGGAAGCGATATGTTTTCCCGTAGAAAGGAAGGGGTGTGTCTATCCATGCTGAGATTTTTAAGAACAACTTCCATTTTCTCTTCCGCCATGTTCAGTATTCTTTCTCTCAAAGAAACTTGTTGTTTAAAGCCTTGTGTCAAGATGTTGGGCGAATATATTGGGCTTAAAACGGGATCTTCTGTAAGGCGATTGTGTCTTCACTGGATTAGGCTGTAAAAACAGCCTAGCTTGAAACTATGTTAAATAATTTTGTTCAAACTATATAGTATATATAAATTTTCCTCAGGCTTCTTGCCTTATGATTCGTAAACGTCAAACAAAAAAAAATATAATAAAATGATTATAATATTTAGAAATCATACAGACAATCATATCAATCAACTATTTACAGTATAATGTTTCAAACCCTGTAGAGTTGAACTAACTGTTGTTCAACACTATTTTAATACTGAGACCAGCTATTCAGACAACGTGTCTGGACAGCATTTGTTTGAGACTTGTTTCAAACTCAAACCAAAACTGTATGTCTGGAACAATGTTCAGCTCCAGCATAAAAATGCACCTATATGTTTGAAGACTGTTTCAAACATACGTCTTCAAACTAACCTAAAGTGCATGAAACCATACCAAGCTTCAGCACGAAAAAAAAGTTATTGTTTGAGAACGGGTTCAAACTTATAACAAAACTGTATGCTTGGAACGATGCTCAGTTCCAGCATAAATATACACATATTTGTTTGAAAACTGTTCCAAACCTAAATCTTCGAACTAAGATACATGTCCAGTTCCAGCACAAAACTAAACTGTTATGTTTGAGAACGGTTTCAAACTAAAAGCATTAGACTTACTAATGTGCATGAAACAATCCCCAGTTCCAACACTATAAATATTCCTATGAGTTTCAAACAAGTTTTCCCAATGCCTATCAATAGAAGAATCTTTGTCGTAGCGTAGCCCGTAAAGCGATTCTCACGTTGACGTCGAAAATCTGAAGCAGACTCTTTGCAACTTGCGTCAAAAGAAATTAGACAAAACATGTAAGCAATGAACCGTCTTTCATTAAGTCACAAAAACCTGACATTATATTCAGGAAAACACCTATTTAAAAATGGTGTCCAATTCATGATTTATATTATATCAATCATTGATTATAATTGTATCATTCATCTTTTTATGATCAATTATCTTTTAAAACTTATAAATGGTATAATATTATATAATAATAGCGAAAAAAAAAAGAGTTTATTACCTCTTCTTATAATAATTGCTATATATAGACATTTATGCTATAAAACAACAACATTATTTTGATACGGTGTCAGTATATAAATCACCCCGTCAAAATGATCTCGTCATCATAAGGAAGTTTTGACATAATATAATGAAGAATGCACATAATATAATAAAGTTTCGACATAATGTAATAAAGTTTCGACATAATGTAATAAAGTTTCTACATAATATAATAAAGTTTCGACAAGATATAATAAAGTGTCTACATAATATAATAAAGTATCTACATAATGTAATAAAGTGTCTACATAATATAATAAAGTTTCTACATAATGTAATAAAGTATCTACATAATGTAATGAAGTATCTACTGAATATAATAAAGTAACTACATAATGTAATGAAGTATCTACAGAATATAATAAAGTATCCACATAATGTAATAAACAGTCTACATAATGTAATAACGTATCTACACAATATAATGACGTATCTACATAATATAATAAAGTATCTACAGAATATAACTAAGTATCCACATAATGTAATTATGTATCTACATAATGTAATGAAGTTTCTACACAATATAATGACGTATCTACATAATGTAATAAACAGTCTACATAATATAATGACGTATCTACATAATGTAATGAAGTATCGACATAATGTAATAAAGTATCGACATAATATAATGATGAATGCACATGATACATAGAAAATGGACCATATAAGACAGCTATGGCGTTCCATAGTTAATGATCAAAACAACTTTGATAGCCGTGTGAGGAACCCTGAATATAAGAAACCCGTTTTTACCAATATGGGGAGTCGGTTTTCGAATATGTTTAAGGCCTCGCAGGTTCGCTCAAACTAAATTAGATTACGTCGCTTGTGGTCAGTTAAGTTAGAAATTAAGCTTGTGACAACTTACATTGGACAATAGGAGTACGGTTACATTAGAAAATAGGTGTATGGTTGGCGTCCGTTACATTGGACAATAGGAGTACGGTTACATTGCACAATAGGTGTACAGTTAAATTAGACAATAGATGTACGGTTACATTGGACAATAAGTGTACGGTCGGCGTCTGTTTGGATCAACGAAATGGAAATTATTCAGTCTAGTATAAATTAATATGGTTATATAAATAACACTTGTAAACTCTAAAATATGTGTCATTATATCCCTGCTAACGGAATCTAAGAGAGTAAATATTTTATATAAGTATGTCCGACGTATGCCTATTTTAGAAACCTTTATTAAATTGAAACTGATTAGTCTTATGAATCATGGGAAAAGTAAATATATTATATCATGAAGTAAAATGTTTATGCATTAAGTTCAGAACATGTATATGACAAAATTTAAAATGAGATCCAATATATACATATAATATATATGTTTATTCTTATATTAACAGAGAAAGGAAAAACATGACAATTCAAATATCTCTTAAGATCACGCCTGAAGAAATGCTATAAACATACCATACACACAATGAATTTCTTGAAAACATTTTTTTTCACCAAAATTTCCTTTTTTCACTATTGACGGTAATGTAACATACTTTTTTCTTTGAAATATATTATGTTTGTATATTTATATTCGATTTTCAGCTCAAAATGTTAGTAAAATACTGGAAGTAAAGTAGTTAAAAATATCCTTTCCAATTGGAATTCTCATATTCCAATTGGGATTGATTTCCAAAAGAGTGCATTGCGATCTTAAATAAAACATTTTTATACGTGGTTTTGAATGAGATGTAAGCTCTCTTGTATAGGTATTTGTACTGACCATTCCAAAATGTATGAACTCCATATCGATGTCGCATATGCAGTGTCCATTGCACTTAATATGATTTTGAATATCCTATATATTGTGTGTACTATTGCGATTGCCATGTCCTTTAAATGTTTAGTCTGCCTGTTGACAGATGTGTATTTTGACGTCATTGCATACTATTGATTAAAATATATAACCATGACAATGTGCATATTATGATAACATTTTAAAAAAACAAAACGTCAGAATAAATAGCTTGGGATTGAACTGTTAATCAGAGTAAGGTTCAACAACTATGGTTTTGAGAGTTTATTGTTTTTCCTTTGATGAAACCGAACAGTGATATTTGCACGTTCGTCACACTTCATTCTATACGTTATACTTTTGTGGGCTTTACCGTCGCCTTTAATATTACTTTAGTCACAACATGACATTTCCTTCTTGAGACAGTATCCGGAATACTACCACACCTAGAAGTACATGGTACGGTTACCAACCAAGCCATAGACAAATCCTCTCAATGCTAAGCGCAATACAAAGTAAAATTTAGTTATATTTTGCATACGTTGGTTGGATACATTTGAGAATCGAACTTAAAAGGTTTTTAAAGTTGATGCGTATCTACTTGACGACCGCTGAATTTGTCATCTTCAATATCAATCTCTGTTATGTAGTTTTACATCACGTTATAAATTAGAACACTTTTAACAGCATGTATAATGTCGTTGTATGTTTTGATGGCGTCGCTTTCGATCATATCTCGACTGCTTTGCTTACTTGAGACTGTATTGTGAGCACTGCCACACTGAAATATCAAACTGGGGATACATGGATGGTACCCCACCCAGTCACATTAAACTGTTACCGGGCCAACCAGACATAGAACTATTCAAAATGCTGAGCGCTAAGCAAAAACGTTTCTAGTATCATTTTCAAATCTTTGGGTTGACTCGGCTAGGGTTCGAACCCACGACCATCCGCATGCGAGGCAGACACTCTATCATTAGTTCACCGCTGCGGTATGCAACCCGTATGCACACCGTAAGGTTGAGTTTAATTTGGTACGTTTGACGGATGGTTTGTTTAAATGTATGATAACATAAATCTATAAAGTCCCAGTCGTTATGTTTTATTATATAACTTCATAACATATATTCAATACAAGTAAACCCACATTAATCAAGCCGTAACTACACGTACAAATAAACCCACAATAATTAAGCCGTAACTACACGTAAAAGTAAACCCACAATAATCAAGCCGTAACTACACGTAAAAGTAAACCCATAATAATCAAGCCGTTACTTCATGTACAAGTAAACCTATATTAATCAAGCCGTACAAGTAAACCCACATTAATCAAGTCTTAAGTAGACGTACAAGTAAACCCACATTAATCAAGTCGTAACTACATGTACAAGTAAACCCACATTAATCAAGCCGTAACTACACATACAAGTACACCCACATTAATCAAGCCGTAACTACATGTACAAGTAAACCTACATTAATCAAGCCTTAACTACATGTACACGTAAACCCAAATTAATCAAGCCTTAACTACACGTACAAGTAAACCCACATTAATCAAGTCCTAACTAAACGTACAAGTAAACCCACATTAATAAAGCCGTAACTACACGTACAAGTAAACTCATATAATCAAGCCGTAACTACATGTACAAGTAAACCTACATTAATCAAGCCTTAACTACACGTACACGTAAACCCACATTAATCAAGCCTTAACTACACGTACAAGTAAACCCACATTAATCAAGTCCTAACTAAACGTACAATTAAACCCACATTAATCAAGCCGTAACTACACGTACAAGTAAACCCACATTAATCAAGCCGTAACTACACGTACAAGTAAACCCACATTAATCAAGTCTTAACTAAACGTTAATCAAGTCGTAACTACACGTACAAGTAAACCCACATTAATCAAGTCTTCACTAAACGTACAAGTAAACCCACAATAATCAAGCCGTTACTTCATGTACAAGTAAACCTACATTAATCAAGCCTTAACTACACGTACAAGTAAACCCGCATTAATCAAGTCTTAACTAAACGTACAAGTAAACCCACATAAATCAAGCCGTAACTACACATACAAGTAAACCCACATTGATCAAGCCGTAACTACACGTACAAGTAAACCCACATTAATCAAGCCGTAACTACACGTACAAGTAAACCCACATTAATCAAGCCGTAACTACACTTACAAGTAAACCCACATTAATATAGCCGTAACTACACGTACAAGTAAACCGCATTAATCAAGCCGTAACTACACGTACAAGCAAACCTACATTAATATAGCCGTAACTACACGTAGAAGTAAACCCACATTAATATAGCCGTAACTACACGTACAAGTAAACCCACATTAACCAAGCCGTAACTACACGTACAAGTAAACTCGCATTAACCAAGCCGTAACTACACGTACAAGTAAACCCGCATTAATCAAGCCGTAACTACACGTACAAGTAAACCCACATTAACCAAGCCGTAACTACACGTACAAGCAAACCCGCATTAATCAAGCCGTAATTACACTTACACGTAAACCCACATTAACCAAGCCTTAACTACACGCACAAGTAAATCTACATTAATATAGCCGTAACTACACGTACAAGTAAACCTACATTAATAAAGCCGTAACTACACGTACAAGTAAACCAGCATTAACCAAGCCGTAACTACACGTACAAGTAAACCCCATTAACCAAGCCGTAACTACACGTACAAGTAAACCAGCATTAACCAAGCCGTAACTACACGTACAAGTAAACCCACATTAATCAAGCCGTAACTACACGTACAAGTAAACCCACATTAACCAAGCCGTAACTACACGTTCAAGTAAACCCACATTAATATAGCCGTAACTACACGTACAAAAAAACCCACATTAATCAAACCGTAACTACACGTACAAGTAAACCGCATTAACCAAGCCGTAACTACACGTGCAAGTAAACCCACATTAATATAGCCGTAACTACATGTACAAGTAAACCCACATTAACCAAGCCGTAAATACACGTACAAGTAAACACGCATTAATCAAGCCGTAACTACATGTACAAGTAAACCCGCATGAATCAAGCCGTAACTACATGTACAAATAAACCCGCATTAATCAAGCCGTGACTACACGTACAAGTAAACCCACATAAATCAAGCCGTAACTACACGTACAAGTAAACCCACATTGATCAAGCCATAACTACACGTACAAGTAAATCCGCATGAACCAAGCCGTAACTACACGTACAAGTAAACCCACATTAATCAAGCCGTAACTACACTTACAAGTAAACCCACATTAATATAGCCGTAACTACACGTACAAGTAAACCGCATTAATCAAGCCGTAACTACACGTACAAGCAAACCTACATTAATATAGCCGTAACTACACGTAGAAGTAAACCCACATTAATATAGCCGTAACTACACGTACAAGTAAACCCACATTAACCAAGCCGTAACTACACGTACAAGTAAACTCGCATTAACCAAGCCGTAACTACACGTACAAGTAAACCCCCATTAACCAAGCCGTAACTACACGTACAAGTAAACCCGCATTAACCAAGCCGTAACTACACGTACAAGTAAACCCACATTAATCAAGCCGTAACTACACGTACAAGTAAACCCACATTAACCAAGCCGTAACTACACGTTCAAGTAAACCCACATTAATATAGCCGTAACTACACGTACAAGTAAACCCACATTAATCAAGCCGTAACTACACGTACAAGTAAACCCGCATTAACCAAGCCGTAACTACACGTACAAGTAAACCCACATTAATATAGCCGTAACTTCATGTACAAGTAAACCCACATTAACCAAGCCGTAAATACACGTACAAGTAAACACGCATTAATCAAGCCGTAACTACATGTACAAGTAAATCCGCATGAATCAAGCCGTAACTACATGTACAAATAAACCCACATTAATCAAGCCGTGACTACACATACAAGTAAACCCACATAAATCAAGCCGTAACTACACGTACAAGTAAACCCACATTGATCAAGCCATAACTATACGTACAAGTAAATCCGCATGAACCAAGCCGTAACTACACGTACAAGTAAACCCGCATTAATCAAGCCGTAACTACACGTACAAGTAAACCCACATTAATATAGCCGTAACTTCATGTACAAGTAAACCCACATTAACCAAGCCGTAACTACACGTACAAGTAAACCCGCATTTATCAAGCCGTAACTACATGTACAAGAAAACCAACATTAGTCAAGCCGTAACTACACGTACAAGTAAACCGACATTAATCAAACCGTAACTACACGTACAAGTAAACCCACATTAATCAAACCATTACTACACGTACAAGTAAACCCACATTAATCAAGCCATAACTACACGTACAAGTAAACCCACATTAATCAAGCCGTTACTACACGTACAAGTAAACCCACATTAATCAAACCGTAACTACACGTACAAGTAAACCCACATTAATCAAACCGTAACTGCACGTAGAAGTAAACACACATTAATCAAACCGTAACTACATGTACAAGTTAACCAACATTAATCAAGCCGTAACTACACGTACAAGTAAACCCACATTTATCAAACCATAATTACACGTACAAGTAAACACACATTAATCAAGCCGTAACTACACGAACAAGTAAACCCACATTAATCAAACCGTAACTACACGTACAGGTAAACCCACATTAATCAAACCGTAACTACATGTACAAGTTAAACTGATATTAATCAAGCCGTAACTACATGTACAAGTAAACCCACATTTATTAAACCATAATTACACGTACAAGTAAACCCACATTAATCAAGCCGTACCTACACGTACAAGTAAACCCACATTAATCAAACCGTAACTACACGTACAAGTTAACCGACATTAATCAAGCCGTAACTACATGTACAAGTAAACTCACATTTTTCAAACCATAATTACACGTACAAGTAAACCTCCATTAATAAAGCCGTAACTACACGTACAAGTAAACCCACATTAACCAAGCCGTAACTACATGTACAAGTAAACCCGCATTAATCAAGCCGTAACTACACGTACAAATAAACCCACATTAATCAAGCCGTGACTACACGTACAAGTAAACCCAAATTTAATCAAGCGGTAACTACACGTACAAGTAAACCCACATTGATCAAGCCATAACTACACATACAAGTAAATCCGCATAAACCAAGCCGTAACTACACGTACAAGTAAACCCGCATTAATCAAGCCGTAACTACACGTACAAGTGAACCCACATTAATATAGCCGTAACTTCATGTACAAGTAAACCCACATTAACCAAGCCGTAACTACACGTACAAGTAAACCCGCATTTATCAAGCCGTAACTACATGTACAAGAAAACCAACATGAGTCAAGCCATAACTACACGTACAAGTAAACCGACATTAATCAAACCGTAACTACACGTACAAGTAAACCCACATTAATCAAACCATTACTACACGTACAAGTAAACCCACATTAATCAAGCCATAACTACACGTACAAGTAAACCCACATTAATCAAGCCGTTACTACACGTACAAGTAAACCCACATTAATCAAACCGTAACTACACGTACAAGTAAACCCACATTAATCAAACCGTAACTGCACGTAGAAGTAAACACACATTAATCAAACCGTAACTACATGTACAAGTTAACCAACATTAATCAAGCCGTAACTACACGTACAAGTAAACCCACATTTATCAAACCATAATTACACGTACAAGTAAACACACATTAATCAAGCCGTAACTACACGAACAAGTAAACCCACATTAATCAAACCGTAACTACACGTACAGGTAAACCCACATTAATCAAACCGTAACTACATGTACAAGTTAACTGATATTAATCAAGCCGTAACTACATGTACAAGTAAACCCACATTTATTAAACCATAATTACACGTACAAGTAAACCCACATTAATCAAGCCGTACCTACACGTACAAGTAAACCCACATTAATCAAACCGTAACTACACGTACAAGTTAACCGACATTAATCAAGCCGTAACTACATGTACAAGTAAACTCACATTTTTCAAACCATAATTACACGTACAAGTAAACCTCCATTAATAAAGCCGTAACTACACGTACAAGTAAACCCACATTAACCAAGCCGTAACTACATGTACAAGTAAACCCGCATTAATCAAGCCGTAACTACACGTACAAATAAACCCACATTAATCAAGCCGTGACTACACGTACAAGTAAACCCAAATTTAATCAAGCGGTAACTACACGTACAAGTAAACCCACATTGATCAAGCCATAACTACACATACAAGTAAATCCGCATAAACCAAGCCGTAACTACACGTACAAGTAAACCCGCATTAATCAAGCCGTAACTACACGTACAAGTGAACCCACATTAATATAGCCGTAACTTCATGTACAAGTAAACCCACATTAACCAAGCCGTAACTACACGTACAAGTAAACCCGCATTTATCAAGCCGTAACTACATGTACAAGAAAACCAACATGAGTCAAGCCATAACTACACGTACAAGTAAACCGACATTAATCAAACCGTAACTACATGTACAAGTAAACCCACATTAATCAAACCGTTACTACACGTACAAGTAAACCTACATTAATCAAGCCGTAACTACACGTACAAGTAAACCCACATTAATCAAGCCGTTACTACACGTACAAGTAAACCCACATTAATCAAACCGTTACTACACGTACAAGTAAACCCACATTAATCAAACCGTAACTACACGTAGAAGTAAACCCACATTAATAAAACCGTAACTACACGTACAAGTTAACCGACAATAATCAAGCCGTAACTACACGTACAAGTAAACCCACATTTATCAAACCATAATTACACGTACAAGTAAACCCACATTAATCAAGCCGTAACTACACGAACAAGTAAACCCACATTAATCAAACCGTAACTACACGTACAGGCAAACCCACATTAATCAAACCGTAACTACACGTACAAGTTAACTGATATTAATCAAGCCGTAACTACACGTACAAGTAAACCCACAATTATTAAACCATAATTACACGTACAAGTAAACCCACATTAATCAAGCCGTAACTACACGTACAAGTAAACCCACATTAATCAAACCGTAACTACACGTACAAGTTAACCGACATTAATCAAGCCGTAACTACATGTACAAGTAAACTCACATTTATCAAACCATAATTACACGTACAAGTAAACCCACATTAATCAAGCCGTAACTACACGTACACGTAAACCCACATTAAGCAAGCCGTAACTACTTGTACAAGTAAACCTACATTAATATAGCCGTAACTACACGTACAAGTAAACCTACATTAATAAAGCCATAACTACACATATAAGTAAACCCACATTAACCAAGCCGTAACTACACGTAAAAGTAAACCCGCATTAACCAAGCCGTAACTACACGTACAAGTAAACCAGCATTAACCAAGCAGTAACTACACATACAAGTAAACCTTAACCAAGCCGTAACTACACGTACAAGTAAACCAGCATTAACCAAGCAGTAACTACACATACAAGTAAACCCGCATTAATCAAGCCGTAACTACACGTACAAGTAAACCCACATTAACCAAGCCGTAACTACATGTACAAGTAAACCCACATTAATATAACCGTAACTACATGTACAAGTAAACCCACATTAATCAAGCCGTAACTACACGTACAAGTAAACCTGCATTAACCAAGCCGTAACTACACGTACAAGTAAACCCACATTAATATAGCCGTAACTTCATGTACAAGTAAACTCGCATTAACCAAGCCGTAACTACACGTACAAGTAAACCCGCATTAATCAAGCCGTAACTACATGTACAAGTAAACCCGCATTAATCAAGCCATATCTACATGTACAAATAAACCCACATTAATCAAGCCGTAACTACACGTACAAGTAAACCCATATTAATCAAGCCGTAACTACACGTACAAGTAAACCCACATTGATCAAGCCGTACTACACGTACAAGTAAATCCGCATGAACCAAGCCGTAACTTCGCGTACAAGTAAACCCTCATTAATCAAGCCGTAACTTCACGTACAAGTAAACCCACATTAGTATAGCCGTAACTTCATGTACAAGTAAACCCACATTAACCAAGCCGTAACTACACGTACAAGTAAACCCGCATTTATCAAGCCGTAACTACATGTACAAGAAAACCAACATTAGTCAAGCCATAACTACATGTACAAGTAAACCGACATTAATCAAACCGTAACTACACGTACAAGTAAACCCACATTAATCAAACCGTTACTACACGTACAAGTAAACCCACATTAATCAAGCCGTAACTACACATACAAGTAAACCCACATTAATCAAGCCGTTACTACATGTACAAGTAAACCCACATTAATCAAACCGTAACTACACGTACAAGAAAACCCACATTAATCAAACCGTAACTACACGTAGAAGTAAACCCACATTAATCAAACCGTAACTACACGTACAAGTTAACCGACATTAATCAAGCCGTAACTACACGTACAAGTTAACCCACATTTATCAAGCCGTAATTACACGTACAAGTAAACCCACATTAATCACACCGTAACTACATGTACAAGTAAACCCACATTAATCAAGCCGTAACTACACGTACAGGTAAACCCACATTAATCAAACCGTAACTACACGTACAGGTAAACCCACATTAATCAAACCGTAACTACACATACAAGTTAACTGATATTAATCAAGCCGTAACTACACGTACAAGTTAACCCACATTTATTAAACCATAATTACACGTACAAGTAAACCCACATTAATCAAGCCGTAACTACACGTACAAGTAAACCCACATTAATCAAACCGTAACTACACATACAAGTTAACCCACATTAATCAAGCCGTAACTACATGTACAAGTAAACTCACATTTATCAAACCATAATTACACGTACAAGTAAACCCACATTAATCAAGCCGTAACTACACGTACAAGTAAACCCACATTAATCAAACCGTAACTACACGTACAAGTAAACCGACATTTATCAAACCATAATTACACGTACAAGTAAACCGACATTAATCAAGCCGTAACTACACGTTCAAGTAAACCCACATTAATCACACCGTAACTACACGTACAAGTAAACCCACATTAATCAAACCGCAACTACACGTACATATACGTGCACAGTATGGTTTATTCAACACTTGTCATTTTTCTCAAACACAATTATTATTGAATGGTCTTCCCTATTTCATGTCCACATCTCAAAATAGTGTTTCTAGTTAAAATAAATGGTACGAAAATTACGAGCATGTTGAACGAACAATAATTACCAATCGTGGACAGTTGTGAACATATTGAACACGACGATGGGAAAACTAAAATTGATTATAACATCATCATAACGAAACTGCATTCTAGGAAATAAAGATACCAAGTTGATTGATTTTATTATAAAGTGGTGATCGGAACATAATTTTGCTAAGAATTACAAAACTGCGCCAGTTTCATTTATAGGTTATCGGCTTGTCATAGGATTCTTAAGATTATCAGAAGTGTTATTTGATAAAATGAATTAATTCTTGAATTATCTACGCTTGAGAATATTTCGAAATATGTGAGCGTTTGAGTAAATGATAATTGGTCAGATTATGTTAGATTCGATTGTATGTATGCATCTAGTAAGAACAGTAATGAGTTACTCTATAAACGCTGATCAAGACATGCCACATATCGGAGTTGTCTGGTCATTATGGTAAGAATATAAATATTATATGTACTTTGAATACGGTTAACCCCATTTTCATAAATGCCAGGTTAAATATGGCATCCAGTTGTACCGTGATATTGCTGTTGTCATTAGACAACTAGTCTGTATAACGAACCTTACTCTCCCGATTGCGTCTGTTTAGTAGTAATGTTGGGAAAGCAACAATTGAGCACGTTGATTGGTCAGTTGTTTCAACTGAATGTTTGATGACGCACGATTCAGTAAGCGCTCAATTGCTATGAATTGTGGGACAGACATAGAATTCCCTGCTTTTTCATTGGCGGTTAATAGACCTGATTCGGAGATATCAGGTTCTGGGATACACTTTTAAACAACTGCACCGTAGATCATTCAACAACGAAGAATCCCATAGAAATATATGAGTAAATACAAAGTCTGAAGCATGTATATATGTATATATAATGACTAAGTAACCATGTATATATGTATATATAATGACTAAGTACGCAAACATGTAAACAGAGCATTTGATACATGTATATACGTATGCGAGCAGGTGTGATACGTAATGAGATCAATTAAAACTGCCACTTCATTACAGGCGCTTTGGAGGCAGTATTGGAAGATAGAAGCACAAGAAAATTATATAGGAAAACGTGTTAGTTATAAACAAATGAAGCCTCGGGTGAAGATAATATGATCACCATAAACAATTTGTAGCCAACCAGGGAGCATCTTAGATCAGCTACATGTGTCTACAAAATAATATCTCGCTCTCGTGTCCATATACCGAGTAAAATTTCTACATAGTGTTTAATGCGAAATGCCACAGGAACGTACCTGGGGTCGACTGCGATTTTCGGCGTGAGCGGCCAAAACGGTATATACACATATTGTATTATCTTATATTGTCACCGTATATAGTTTTCATTTAATATATGTATATATATTTCAAAGGTAGTATTTTTAGAATGTTGATAAATGATAATCTTAGAAAAAATTTGCTAAAATAAGGTACGTTAAAGTTTAATTAAAATCTGTTAGTAAACGTGTTTATAAAATCTAGTATTTTGAAAGGGTTGATAAAGGGTAACATAAAATCAAATAAACAGATTGATAAAATACATTATGAAAGAGTTGACAAAATACATCACTTTAAAAATACAGTATTTGCTTAACGATAACATATAATCCTAGAACATTGATGATAAAATACATCACTTTACAAATACAGTATTTGATAAACGATAACATACAACCCTAGAACATTGTTGATAAAATACACCACTTTACAAATACAGTATTTCAAAAACAATAACATGCAACCCTAGAACATTGTTGATAAAATACACCACTTTACAAATACAGTATCTGATAAACGATAACATGCAACCCTAGAACACTGTTGATAAAATACACCACTTTACAAATACAGTATTTCATAAACGATAACATGCAACCCTAGAACATTGTTGATAAAATACACCACTTTACAAAGACAGTATTTCATAAACGATAACATGCAACCCTAGAACATTGTTGATAAAATACACCACTTTACAAATACAGTATTTCATAAACGATAACATACAACCCTAGAACATTGTTGATAAAATACACCACTTTACAAATACAGTATTTCATAAACGATAACATACAACCCTAGAACATTGTTGATAAAACACATCACTTTACAAATACAGTATTTGATGAAAGGTAACATATAATCTTAGAACATTTTTTATAAACACATCACTTTACAAATACAGTGTTTGATAAAAGGTAACATATAATCCTAGAACAATGTTTATAAAACACATCTCTTTGAAAGTGTTTATAAAATAAAGTACTTTGTAAATGTTTATAAACGATAACATGCAGCCCTAGAATATAAATTGATCAAATAAAGTATTTTAGAAATTGTAGATCAAATATAGTACTTTGAAAGCAACGCTAACATACAATCCTTGAAAGTCACTATCGTGTTTATTTGGCATAAATCAGGTACGAGGTATATACTTTCTGGTGGAAATCATGAAGATTTAGGTAAATAATAGTAACTGGTTGTAAATATAATTCCTATAGTACTTAACTGATGTTTGATACAGTACTGTATGTATTGATAGGACGGTATATACTGTATGCGTGTCAATGATTCTTTTTGCAACCTATATATTTGCTGTATACTGTTAACGTATTCTAACATTACAGTTTTCTGGTGTTGATATTAAATGCGGATATTGATAAGAGGAATGGTTTTATAAATATACAACTTCATATAACATAAAAATGATTACGTTTGCCACACCATGCAGCTGCAACACGAAAACGCATATGTTCCGTCTGTAAGGCATGACTATTTACTTAGATTTCTTTGTTTCCTGTATTCTGCATATACTTGTGTTTATGTCCTGCACAGGTGCCTGTTGGTGTATTTGTAAGACGATAGTGTTTTGTTTTATTTCACCTTCTTATGGTTGGTGCAACTACGGGGGAAGAGCGAGATCGGTTGCATCTGTACAGTTTGTTCAAACTTTCAATGGATTGTTTTCGCTGTACGCCCTAACGCAATATTTTGTGTCGTAACAGTTTAGTCTCTGCAATTATGTTTTCATTAGTGTTGAACGTATGATCATTATTATTACAATGTTATTATAACAATTATCATTATCATTAAAATTATCGTTTTTAGTGGGAGTAGTAGTTGTAGAAGTGATAGTTGTAGTAGTAGTAGTTGTAAAATAAGTTATAAAAAAAGAAGAAATATTTGTAGTAGTAGTAGTAGAAGTAGTAGTAGAAGTAGTTGTTGTAGTTGTAAAACTAGTAGTAGTAGTAGTAATAATAACAGTACTAGAAGTAGTAATAGTAGTTTTAGTAGTAGTAGTAGTAGTTGTAATAGTTGTAGCAGTAGTAGCGGTGGTAGTTAGTAGTAGTAGTTGTAGTAGTAGGAGGAGTAGTAGAAGTAGTAGTAGTATCAGTAGCAGCAGCAGCAGTTGTAGTCGTTGTAGTAGCAGTAAAAGTAGTAGTAGTAGCAGCAGAAGTAGCATCAGTATTAATGGTAGTAGTAGTAGTAGTAGTAATAGTAGTAGTAGTAGTATTAGTAGTAGTAGTAGTTATTGTTGTTGTAGTAGTAGTAGTAGTAGTAGTAGTAGTAGTAGTAGTAGTAGTATAAGAAGAAGTAGTAGTAGTAGTAATAGAAGTAGTAATAATAGAAGTAGTAGTACTGGTAGTAGTAATAGTAGCAGTTGTAGCAGTAGTAGTTATAGTAGTTGTATAAGTAGTAGTGGTATAAGTAGTAGTAGTAGTAGTAGTAGAAGTAGTAGTAGTAGTAGTAGTAGTTAGTGTTGTTGTAGTAGTAGTAGTAGTAGTAGTAGTAGTAGTAGTAGTAGTAGTAGTAGTAGTAATAGAAGTAGTAGTAGTATTAGTAGTAATAGTAGTAGTAGTTATTGTTGTAGTAGTAGTAGTAGTAGTAGTAGTAGTAGTAGTAGTAGTAGTCATAACAATAGAAGTAGTAATAATAGAAGTAGTAGTACTGGTAGTAGTAATAGTAGCAGTTGTAGCAGTAGTAGTTATAGTAGTAGTATAGGTAGTAGTAGTATTAGTAGTAGTAGTAGAAATAGAAGTATTAATAATAGAAGTAGTAGTACTGGTAGTAGTAATAGTAGTAGTAGTAGTAGTAGTTGTAAAAGTAGTAGCATAAGTAGTAGTAGTTGAAGTAGTAGTAGTTGAAGAAGTATAAGTAGTGGTATAAGTAGTGGTAGGTAGTAGAAGTAGTAATTTTATTATAACTATTATCATTAATATCATTTTCATTATTTTAAATGGTTATTATTAATAACATTTGTTTTTTCTTTATCATTTTTATTGTTCTTATAATTATTAGTTTTACTGTTGTGTGTCCTTTGAATATCAAGGCCACCTTTTATACGTGTGCTTTGTATTTACCTTGAAATGTGGGTGATGGAGATTGACATGCTGTATTCTGAAATATTGGAGACGGGTTGAATGATGTGTATCCTATATAAAGCTTTCGGAATACTAAAACTGTTATGAAATCGTTTATTAAATGTCTTTACTTAGCAGATCTGTATTGTTGTTGTTTTTGTAAATACGAGCTGTTGGTTTTTTCAATCCAAGCTCATACCCCATCATTCAAAATTACTATTGTTTATTGCTTTATAATCTTTACCGTAATGCCTGTATTCATGTTTTGTATACCAGCTTTGCCGTCTGTGGTTCATCTGCTTCTTATACTGGTAAGTCATTATAAACAGGTCGAGCCTGAAACCCCTTTAAGTGAATCTGAGTATTTTTTTCTATTTTTTTTAAATTTCACTATGCATCTTTTGTTTCAATTTTTCCATTGAAAAGACATCCCTAAAGTGCAAGTATTTGTTTCTGCGACATTTGTCCCTGTTGATTTATAGTTCTTCCTTTCTTCTTTAATTGCTTGCGGTACTGTTATTCGGTTTTCCATTAATTTTGTTAACGCTGATATAAAGTAACAATGACAGAAAGTTTAAAATATAACTTTAAAATCAATATAAGGATGCAGTTCTAAATTACCTAGCAAACAGATAAATAGAGAACTGAGATATTTTTCTACAACAATTTTGAATTGCATTATAGAAATTACGTATCCATAGAAACGGTTCTACTAGTAATTAACTAGTGATTATGATAAAAGTATTACAAGTGCACCGCCGCATAAACACCCATATGTTCAACTAAATAACATCTTTTTGTAGTAACTGATAATGGGAAAGTTATTATGACAATATTTTAACTTTATACGTATTTTTTCCGCTGTGCAAGATTGGAACCAGTCCTAAATAAAGGTCACCGTTGACGCTTATATCTGATGTAAAGTAACACACCGCGAGTACTGGCAACCGGAGCTATATTTCCAAATACCACATTCACCATTATAGAATCAAGACTAATTGTATTTATGTTGTCTTTTTATCTTTTGTTTTAAGGAACAGATTACAGGCATAGTGTCATGCTAAATTGTGTTTATCTTCAAGTTTGTGCCAAATATTGAGGTTAGTCAGGAACAAAAACATCAAACAACACAGACTTTGTTACAGATTTTACGGCACTATGTACCCGTTTAGAGCCATGCTAATTAAACAGTACACACTCAGTATACCTATTTGTAATGTTGTCTTTATTGGTATACTGTTATATCTCATATACACTATATGTAGAAACTGTTGTCTTTTACATTCAAGTAAGACAATCAGTATTAGATAACTAGTTTGTTAATAGTATATCAGTCACCATGGCAACATTGCTCAGGTGAAACCATAATAACATGTTTACGTTAGCTATGTCGTCTGTAAGGGCATAATATAAATGTATCTAAATATACTACATGTGTGTGATATACTGATAGGATGAGCATCAAGAGTATAAAGAATAAATATCAATTTTAGTAAAGCAGGCGTCGCAATAGATCAATATTATTTTGGAACCAGTTTGGTACCATAATCAACTTCATTCAAAGTGTTCCCTAAAACGGTCAGCTTATTAAATGAGTCAGGGTATCAGACTACTTTAAAAAAGAGTGAATAATGGTTTGTTCCAAAAATAAATGAAGGCGTTACAAATGATCAATATTATTTTTAAATAGTCTGGTAGCCTAACCAGCTTCGTTTAAATGATTCCCTGTAAATGTCCACTTATTAAATGTGTCAGGGTATCTGATAAGTGTTCATGCTCTACGTTAAACTTTCACAAGAGCTCTATTACGCTTACATAGAAAAAAGTTTTCGAGAAAAACTACATATCGATAAACAAACATGATATCGAAAATTATGCGGTCGTAGACGTACGTAATCTTGTGTTATATAAAAAGGCAAATATTTGTATTTTTTATATTTCTAACTAGATTCAACATTTGTGTTCTGCTGTATAATAACCATTTACCCGGGCAGAAGACACATGCATCAATACACATATACATAGTTTATCTGTGACCCAGTGTTGATAAACAAACTGTCCCATTGAGGAGTGATATGGAGTGCAGTCCCTTGATGAACGGCATGTCTCAACTCCAAGAAAAAACGCCACCCTGTATTATACAGCTTTACCGCGCACGTGACTGCAACTTTTTAAACTCCATAGAGGTCAAAGCAATATACATATTTCTCTGTGTAAGGTGAATCCATTTGTGCCATGCACTTATATCTTATACTACATAATCATTCTCTCGTTTCATTTTATTTATTTTTCATACCAGAGGAACATATTTAATGTTTTCTTTATGACAAATTGAATGCTTTCTTGATTAAATTCAGATATTAATTACGAAACGTATTAAACATAATGATTAATTATATCATATCTTTGTCGATCACATTAATTAGATTGAAACAGATAAACGACGTATCATATTTTCCACTTCCGACAATTGCATGCATTTAGTTACATAAAGTATAAAACAACTACGAAAACCATAAATACTTCGCGAATATTATTCTGGTAATGGACAATTCTTGTTTACGCGTATAACGAGATTTTCTACTGAAATCTTAGAACTTCGTATGCGTTTATTTAAAATATCAAACCAAATGAAATACATTGAAAAACCTTATTGGCTTATATTTCGTGTCTTTTCAACAGCTAAACTTCTGAATGCCTTGTGATAAACATACGTAAATGCTCTGTTTTAATACAAATAAGTCCTAAAATATATGACCGCTGCTTAACCCAGAGTTACATGCTTTTTGTTAATTGTTGGTGGAGAGATTATAAATTGATTCTGACTTTTCAAACGGCGTTTGCGTTGTATTTTCCATTGCTAATAAACAAGGTTCCAATATTGTACTGTCTGATTGCTGTAATGTCATTCAGCTGTTCTGCCAATACACCCATTCATCTGGCTTGTTTTATTGCTAGATTATAGCATTTCCTTCGGTCACATTTTACGGCAAAACTGTACCGGTTATTGACGGAAGGACGGTGTGTCAACTCTGATTAATACTGAGGTCATCGTCCTCCAGTTTAAATAACGGATATGCCATATATGCCCTATTATGTGTTAAAAGTTGCGTCAAACATCTTCATATGCTTCCAAAATCGGGCAAATGGCGTTAACCGACAATGGACACGAAGTTTATGCAGATATGACATAAGCGACTCGCAGACGATAACAGTAACTACAACACTGCGAGAATAAATTCTGAGGTTTATCTTATAATTAAGATTCTAAATTCATAATAAAATATCAAAACTGTATAACCCGAAAAACTACGACTCTGTAAGGATCAACTCATGTTTCGATATTTAGAAATTGTATGTCCAGCAAGGGTTGAACCTTTCAAGTGGCACAGTCATAAAAACAGTACAACCACAATCAATACAAGGCATAGACTAAGCATTATAGTTGAATGTAAACATTTGATAGATATAACAAACGAAGATTTAGTAGCAGAAGTATTACTGTGAATATTAAACCTAGTTACACCTGGGTACACCCGACATCACTCTCCAGCCCTGTGATCCAAGTTACACCTTGGTACACCCAACTTCATTTACCAGCCCCGTGACCCTAGTTACACCAGGGTAAATCCAACCTCATTTCCCTGCTCCGTGACTCTAGTTGCACCTGGATACATACAACCTTTTTTTTCTAGCCCCGGGACCTTAGTTACATATGGGTACACCCAACTTCACTTTCCAGCCCCGTGACTCTAGTTTCACCTGGGTACACCCAACCTCATTTGCCAGCCCCGGGACCGTAGTAACACCTGAGTGAACCAAACCTCATTTTCCAGCCCCGTGACTCTAGTAACACCTGGTTACACACAACCTCATTCTCCAGCCCTGTAAAGCATGACCCTCAACCTGAATAATTAATCAAGAACAGTTTGCGATTCTGTCATCATTTTGAAAATCAATTAAATAGAAAAACAAGATATGAATCATTCTGTTTACTGATGTACAAAGTATCAAGGCAATAATCTGACACTCAGCCTGCCAGTTTGGAATTTGTAAAAACTGATAATTGGGAAGCTTAGGAGATCAGAAGAGACATGATAAATTTTTGCTAAATACGTTTTGTAAAATAACCACAGCTAGACTGACAGTTTGTTAGGTCAAAATAATACAGCAAGTAGGATCAAAGCGTTCGTTACCAGGGTGTTTTCAGATTTGATTAAGCATTAAGTATCTAGTCGTGCTCCTCCAACGTGTACCTAGAGGTCGGTACACGTTAGTCGGCACACATATCATAATATATCTATTTCTAATCAGCTACCTGCACTTTTGTTTACATTGGAAGCAAACCAATAAGCAACTCCTATCAATATCAAAATATCTTTAATACATTTTATTTTAAATGTGTTCAGGAAACTCTATTGAAAATAAACAAGGAGTTAGGTCAACACAATTGATTAATGAATGTCACCACCATACCGAAATCATCTATTTCAATACCTTGCATTTTAACAACAGCTACACAATATTGGCGAATGTTCTACAACTGAAACATGCGAGACTGTGACCGAACGGCGATTTGAAATCACGATCCCTGGTATTGGCGGACAGACGCTTTATAAACTAAGTTCGCCGGGCCCGGCTTGGATATAAACGGAATATACCGAATTATCAGTGCATTGGCAATATCCAGTGTAAAACTTCGCGAGCTCAGCTTGAGAAAGAATCTTTATAATACTGTATTGCTGTGGTAGAGAAGATGATCTGTCATCATTCAAAATAATCCTTTAAAATGCAAAGTCATCTAGCAACATAAGTACGCTTTTGCTTTTCTTCTGCATATAGGAATAGTGGAATTATAATTGTTTAAAAGTATACACACAATTTACGCGGTCTGGAAGAAGCTCTACCCAACAAGATGCACCGATTAGAAGCTTTTTTTCTCAGTGAAAAATAATTAAAATTGTTATACTATTGATATGGCCTCGATCGCTGGGGATATCAGGATTCATTAGTAACATACTGCGAAGCAATGGAGGTGTACGCGTATGCTATCTCTAGATCGTGGCAGAGCTATGAATTAATCTCAGAGCTGATTGCTGACGTAGGAACATTTTTTTCATTTCATACTTATAGACAAAAGCGCAAAGTTGAAGCATGACTAATTTCTTATCACCATACCAATGTTTTGCAAAACACAAGCTGTACAACTTCTTTATATTTAATAAGTGTTATACATTTACTTAGTCAAACCGCCGCTTAACCAATTATTAATATCTGTCGTTTATCCAATAACGGAAGAAGTGCAAAAGAAACATATCGTTATATTCTGATATTCGACTTTCATTAAAAGCATAGCTACTATCAACATACATACACACCGATTGTCACTTTAATTGAGTTGCCTATCAGGATAAAATAATCACAAGACTACAGGCATTTTCTCAATATACGTGCAATGAATTCTTACACAAATATCCAGTGGAAGCACGTATTGCCCTTAAGAAAGTAAGATAGGGTATTCTGAGTCTGTTTAGTAAGAGTAATGGCATATATATATCAACCCTCACGTCCATTCAGTACGGGCAACAATTATTCTGATTGATATACTTTTAATTGAATTCATAAAACAAATACTTTTAAAGAAATCATATTTGCCTCTCCGCTTCCCCTCGACAATAGCATTATCATGTAGCAATTATCATGTTACAACCGTGCTACATTGCATTTGTAGCTGTTCAATTTTATTTTCTCTTTTATAAACTTACTCAAAAAAGTAATAACAAGTCTGCATATTTCGTAAAATGTGTGCTTTGATAGGCAAACAAAACCCACAAATTTTCTGCAGAATACCATTATCATTATAGTGTAAAAGGATTCCTGAAACGGATAAAAGTACCAAAGCTTTACCTGATGGTTACAGCCGACAAAGCATAATATTTTTTATAAAAAATCAAATTAAATGCAAATTTCTGTTTTATACATGTCCAGTTTCTAATTTATCCTAGTTTACTCCAGTTGAACAAAAATAACTTTTTTTTATTCTGAAGCCTCGTTTATTGACCTTCAACTCTCCACAAGTAATGTTTTATAAATGCAAAATATAAACGTATATAAATATATTTGACAAAAGAGACGAATTTAATTTTGATAGTGTTAATTTTTGGATCAGTGCTGCAACTTTCTGAAACAGTGCTATCATTGCCACAATTACGTAATGAGTTTATATTCTACTACCATAATTCCCCGTTTCATTTGCATCACCGATTGAAATACATATTTTGCCTTTCTTTTCATAGTAATGTGATATATAGGCTCCATAATATGTTATGACAGTGTTACTTAAAATAGAAAAAACATACTGAGCCAAACAATTAATAATACGTTAAATCAAATAATATAAACATAATTGATTTTTGGTAGCAATTTTAGATATTTTGATTTAAATTTGCAAATATAATATTGGAGACATCATTAAAACTGAATGTTGTTCTTTAATTTCATCAAAAGTGTTAAAAAATATGATAGAAATTTTAAAAATAGAATTTGCCAATACTCCTTGTAATATCCTTATGCATTTATTACAGCAGTGCATCGCATACGCATCATATCGATTGTATTTAGCCGCGGCTAATTACAGCAGAGATAGGTTTATTGTGTTTATGTTTTCAGACTATAAACCTATTTTGAAACTACGTCATTCTATTTTTAGATGGAGCCTACCATATTACGGGTATCTGTAGTATGATAGCAGATTTATCTGTTACATAAACTATAAAATAAACTAAATATCAATATCAAGTGTGAGGTACTACTCTCTGTTACGATAAGATAGTGGTAAAGCTCTGAACTGTCAACCCAAATGTCGCGAGTTCGAGCCGTATCTATGTTGATTTTTTTGGGCAAATTAATTTTTCATAATAGTACCAGATTGACTGTTTTAATTTAGTAATTGTTGGTAGAAAGCTCTTCTTTCTATACATTGACTGTATACAGCGTCTCGCCACACCCAAGTCAAAATCATCTGAAACAATTCTGTGTGATCGTGACTAACGGAGAGCCTCTGATACCGGCGCCATCTTGCTGCTACGGATTACAGCTGACGTAATATGTACGTGCACATGAATAAAACATTGTAAGTAAAATTCCTCCCCGAATATTTTTTTACAAACAAATGTTGCATTCTATCAATTATGTAGTTGTTTTAACGGACAATAGTATTATACAGTTGATACTATATATCAAGACACTCTGATACTAGTATGGCAAATTAAATTGAAAAAAAAACAACATATATACGTACGCCGTATGCCGCTGTAATGTCTGTATCCTGTGAATATGTCGCTGTGATGTCTGTATCCTATATGTATGCTGCTGTGATGTCTGTGTCGTCCTGTGTGTATGCTACTGTGATGTCTGTGTCCTGTGTGTATGCTGCTGTGATGTCTGTGTCGTCCTGTGTGTATGCTGCTGTGATGTTTGTATCCTGTGTGTGTGCTGCTGTGATGTCTGTATCCTGTGTGTATGCCGCTGTAAAGTCTGTATCCTGTGTGTATGCTGCTGTGATGTCTGTTTCCTGTGTGTATGCTGCTGTGATGTCTGTATCCTGTGTGTATGCTGCTGTGCTGTCTGTGTCGTCCTGTGTGTATGCTGCTGTGCTGTCTGTGTCGTCCTGTGTGTATGCTGCTGTGATGTCTGTGTCGTCCTGTGTGTATGCTGCTGTGATGTCTGTGTCCTGTGTGTATGCTGCTGTGATGTCTGTGTCGTCATGTGTGTATGCTGCTGTGATGTCTGTGTCCTGTATGTATGCTGCTGTGATGTCTGTATCCTGTATGTATGCTGCTGTGATGTATGTATCCTGTGTGTATACTGCTGTGATGTCTGTATCCTATGTGTATGCTGCTGTGATGTCTGTATCGTCCTGCGTGTATGCTGCTGTGATGTTTGTTTCCTGTGTGTATGCTGCTGTAATCTCTGTGTCGTCCTGTGTGTATGCTGCTGTGATGTCTGTGTCGTCCTGTGTGTATGCTACTGTGATGTCTGTGTCCTGTGTGTATGCTGCTGTGATGTCTGTGTCGTCCTGTGTGTATGCTGCTGTGATGTCTGTATCCTGTGTGTGTGCTGCTGTGATGTCTGTATCCTGTGTGTATGCCGCTGTAAAGTCTGTATCCTGTGTGTATGCTGCTGTGATGTCTGTTTCCTGTGTGTATGCTGCTGTGATGTCTGTATCCTGTGTGTATGCTGCTGTGCTGTCTGTGTCGTCCTGTGTGTATGCTGCTGTGCTGTCTGTGTCGTCCTGTGTGTATGCTGCTGTGATGTATGTGTCGTCCTGTGTGTATGCTGCTGTGATGTCTGTGTCCTGTGTGTATGCTGCTGTGATGTCTGTGTCGTCATGTGTGTATGCTGCTGTGATGTCTGTGTCCTGTACGTATGCTGCTGTGATGTCTGTATCCTGTATGTATGCTGCTGTGATGTATGTATCCTGTGTGTATACTGCTGTGATGTCTGAATCCTATGTGTATGCTGCTGTGATGTCTGTATCGTCATGCGTGTATGCTGCTGTGATGTTTGTTTCCTGTGTGTATGCTGCTGTAATCTCTGTGTCGTCCTGTGTATATGCTGCTGTGATGTCTGTGTCCTGTGTATATGCTGCTGTGATGTCTGTGTCGTCCTGTGTGTATGCTGCTGTGATGTCTGTGTCGTCCTGTGTGTATGCTGCTGTGATGTTTGTGTCCTGTGTGTATGCTGCTGTGATGTCTGTGTCGTCATGTGTATATGCTGCTGTGATGTCTGTGTCCTGTGTGTATGCTGCTGTGATGTCTCTATCCTGTGTGTATGCTGCTGTGATGTATGTATCATGTGTGTATACTGCTGTGATGTCTGTATCCTATGTGTATGCTGCTGTGATGTCTGTATCGTCCTGCGTGTATGCTGCTGTGATGTCTTTGTCGTCCTGTGTGTATGCTGCTGTGATGTCTGTGTCGTCCTGTGTATATGCCGTTGTAATATCTGTATCATGTGTGTATGCCGTTGTAATGTCTGTGTCCTGTGTGTATGCCGTTGTAATGTCTGTATCCTGTGTGTATGCCGTTGTAATGTCTGTGTCCTGTGTGTATGCCGTTGTAATGTCTGTGTCCTGTGTGTATGCCGTTGTAATGTCTGTATCCTGTGTGTATGCCGTTGTAATGTCTGTATTCTGTGTGTATGCCGCTGTAATGTCTGTATCCTATATATATGCTGCTCTAATGTCTGTATCATGTGTGTATGCCGTTGTAATGTCTGTATCCTGTGTGTATGCCGTTGTAATGTCTGTATCCTGTGTGTATGCTGCTGTGATGTATGTGTTCTGTGTGTATGCTGCTGTGATGTCTGTATCCCGTGTGTATGCTGCTGTGATGTCTTTGTCGTTCTGTGTGTATGCTGCTGTGATGTCTCTGTCGTCCTGTGTGTATGCTGCTGTGATGTCTGTATCGTCCTGTGTGTATGCTGCTGTGATGTCCGTGTCGTCCTGTGTGTATGCCGCTGTAATATCTGTATCCTGTGTATATGCTGCTGTAATGTCTGTATCCTGTGTGTATGCCGCTGTAATGTCTGTATCCTGTGTGTATTCTGCTGTAATGTCTGTATGCTGTTTATATGCTGCTGTAATGTCTGTATCCTGTGTATATGCTGCTGTAATGTCTGTATCCTGTGTGTATGCCGCTGTAATTTCTGTATCCTGTGTATATGCTGCTGTGATGTCTGTATCCTGTGTGTATGCTGCTGTGATGTCTGTTTCCTGTGTGTATGCTGCTGTGATGTCTGTATCCTATGTGTATGTTGCTTTGATATCTGTATTGTTCTGTGTGTATACCGTTGTAATGTCTGTATCCTGTGTGTAAGCTGCTGTGATTTCTGTATCCTGTGTGTATGCTGCTGTGATGTCTGTGTCGTCCTGTGTGTATGCTGCTGTGATGTCTGTGTCGTTATGTGTGCATGCTGCTGTGATGTCTTTGTCGTCCTGTGTGTATGCTGCTGTGATATCTGTGTCGTCCATTGTGTATGTTGCTGTAATGTGTGTGTCGTGTGTGTATGCTGCTGTGATGTCTTTGTCGTCCTGTGTGCATGCTGCTGAGATGTCTGTGGTGTTCTCTGTGTATGCTGCTGTGATGTCTGTGTCGTCCTGTGTGTATGCTGCTGTGATGTCTATGTCGTCCTGTGTGTATGCCGCTGTAATGATTGTATCCTGTGTATATGCTGCTGTAATGTCTGTATCCTGTGTGTATGCCGTTGTAATGTCTGTATTCTGTGTGTATGCCGTTGTAATGTCTGTATCCTGTGTATATGCTGCTGTAATGTCTGTATCCTGTGTATATGCTGCTGTAATGTCTGTATCCTGTGTGTATGCCGTTGTAATGTCTGTGTTCTGTGTGTTTGTTGCTGTAATGTCTGTATCCTGTGCATATGCTGCTGTAATGTCTGTATCCTTTGTATATGCTGCTGTAATGTCTGTATCCTGTGTGTATGCCGTTGTAATGTCGGTATTCTGTTTGTATGCCGCTGTAATGTCTGTATCCTATATATATGCTGCTGTAATGTCTGTATCATGTGTGTATGCCGTTGTAATGTCTGTATCCTGTGTGTATGCCGTTGTAATGTCTGTATCCTGTGTGTATGCTGCTGTGATGTCTGTGTCGTTCTGTGTGTATACAGCTGTGATGTATGTGTTCTGTGTGTATGCTGCTGTGATGTCTGTGTCGTTCTGTGTGTATGCTGCTGTGATGTCTGTATATCGTGTGTATGCTGCTGTGATGTCTTTGTCGTTCTGTGTGTATGCTGCTGCGATGTCTCTGTCGTCCTGTGTGTATGCTGCTGTGATGTCTGTATCGTCCTGTGTGTATGCTGCTGTGATGTCCGTGTCGTCCTGTGTGTATGCTGCTGTGATGTCTGTGTCGTCCTGTGTATATGCTGCTGTAATGTCTGTATCCTGTGTGTATGCCGCTGTAATGTCTGTATCCTGTGTACATGCTGCTGTGATGTCTGTATCCTGTTTATATGCTGCTGTAATGTATGTATCCTGTGTATATGCTGCTGTAATGTCTGTATCCTGTGTGTATGCCGTTGTAATATTTATATCCTGTGTAAATTCTACTATGATGTCTGTGTCGTTCTGTGTGTATACTGCTGTGATGTCTGCATCCTGTGTATATGCTGCTGTGATGTCTGTATTCTGTGTGTATGCTGCTGTGATGTTTTTATTCTGTGTGTATGCTGCTGTAATGTCTGTATCCTGTGTGTATGCTGCTGTGATGTCTGTGTCGTTCTGTTTGTATACTTCTGTGATGTCTGTTTCCTGTGTGAATGCTGCTGTGATGTCTGTGTCGCCCTGTGTGTATGCTGCTGTGATGTCTGTGTCCTGTGAATGATACATGCATTGTGATATGGCTGTACTGATGATAATCTTAGTGTTTACTTAGTTTGAACAAAAACTTACCTGTACAGTGCATACTTATTCTTAATCAGTCTGATTGTTTTAAGCAAATTATTTAGTTGGTTAGATTAGTTTTTAAAAACGCATTGCTAATGTTCTGTTTTAATAATTTCAAAGTTGATATAGAAAAAAAATAATATACTGGAATAACTCGCATGAATGATAAATAGATGCTTTTATATTATTGTTCAATTCAAGTCCTCTGTATCTATTTTAAATATTTACCAATGACAAAAAACATACCGCGGAATATATCAAACAATTTAATATCCTTTCATGAAAACCGCATAAAAGCCAGTTTCAATAAAACAATTAATCGTTCTCCTTTATTTTCTGCGCTGTTTTTCACCATAAATTTATAACAAAATCTGTGAATACGAATCCCGGTTTATGCTTCAAATATAATGTGCAATACACACTGCACTCAACAAAACACTATTTAATCGAGGTTTGTAAGTGGCTATTTTTTAGTCATATATATATACATATAAAAACATATATGAATACCCTTTGATGTGTAATAACCTTCTATTTCCTAATAGATGAACGGTGTACAGTTATATTTGTTTGGATCGTTTATAGAAATAATGTAGTCAGACTTATTAACCGTGTTTTAATGGGTCATCATCGTATACCTAATGAGAATTTAATATCATTTCAAGATTCACAAGCCGCCAACCTGATGGAACACCTTAATAATACATTATATATACAAAACACTCTACGCCATTAGGAGAAATTGTTTTGAAGATATTCATTCAATGAAAATTTAGTAAATAAAGTGTAGTCCAGTGAGGATGGAAGTACTTGATTGTTGTATATACTATAAAGTCATTGTTTTAAAGTCTTGCACGTAATTACAAATGCTAATTAGTTACCTTTAGGAGTAGTTAGCACTCAGATACATTGTACCTCCCACCAGATAGTAATGTTTGAACTAAAAACATGATGATCCTAAAGAATAGGATGATATCAGGATTGAAGCTAGGTTAACATGTTAGGGCATATTTTGAAGAAGAGAATGACTGTAAATTTGAACTTATTTATTGTTTTATTAGTTTATCAGTATTGATAATTGTGACTAAGGTGTTAATGCCTTAATTGTTTAAATTATGCTCAGGTTCCAAATATAGTCATTAAAAGCTCAACTATTAGTAAAGCCCCTCAGTTCGTCTATCCGTTACATCCATTATACATTTATATAGGGTAAATTTTGCCACGTCGTATTCAGCACATGCACTCATATTGTAACACTATACTGAAGTTGGGATTCATCCATAAAATAAGACACAAAACAAATACGACATGTTTTATAAATAGGGAAAATTAAATATGATGTCTGGTATACGGAATTGCTTGATAATGTCGCATAAATAATACCACAATATACGTTATACATACGGTATTTTGTACTGTGTCATTATCAGATATCTTCAATAGTTCGTCATTTTACTAAAAAACAATAAAAAGTGCATAACTGCAAAACTGAACACAAACGAATTAATCAGAAATTTGAGAACATTAATAAATGCTAGATGATCATATGTACCAATATACAGTTTACACAGCGGTCATTTCTCTCTAAATAAAAAAAGCATATGATTTCAGGAAGTCTCTCTCTCTCTCTCTCTCTCTCTCTCTCTCTCTCAGTGTACAGAACGAATTTAGCCTAAATTGCATGGAAGTTTATAGACGAATCAAAGCTTTTTAGTCAAGGGTGGTGCGGTTTGCAGAGTTTATCACATATCAAAGAAATGGATGAGAACGGGAGGTCGGTCACACCTTTAGACGTATTTCAATATATATTGATAAATTCCAATTGCTCCAGATCAAGACCGCTTATTGTGTACATTTGAGGCAGGTTTTTTGTTCATTCTTTTCTCCTCTCTTCTACAATCAAATACTAGCCTGATTCGTCGTTTTTGATTTCTTCTGATTCTTTCTATGTTGTATAACAGCTTTCGAGGTCAGCCGTTAGTCCAGAAGAACTATACTATGTGTACGTATTAGTACGTCACACAATTACCTTTATATCATGACTTTTGGTGCAGCAATAATACACCAAACCTTTCATAGTTTACTTCCATTGTATAAAAGTGGTTCTACCCATTTCTTTCGTATTTATGTGTTTTTACTGAAACAGGGCAACACTTCGCCGTTGCTTGTTGTATAGGTAATATATGTCTATGCTCGGCTACCTATCGTAAGCGTTGTCGTATAATTTACTTTCATTTACATAAAAACTTAATACATATTTGTTTTAAAAATATATTTTTATTTCAGATTGTTGCTGTGTGGTTATAAGTTATGTTAACAATAGAAACTTTTTTATATAACAATAGGCAATGTAAAGAACACAAACATTTCCGACTCTTACCACAATGTTTGAGTGAAGGGATTTGCAATGCTGCTATAAATTGTTAAAAGAATATCTTATATGTGAGTGGGGGTATGTTTAAATCACATATGTGATATTGATCAAAGTATGTCTAATTTATACATGTTCTAAACATACAATAAAACAATGATTATGTACAAACAATTGGAGCTAATATAAACATTAATCCATATAATTATGCTTGTCTCAGTCAGTCTTTACTGTATTGCCTTCTTATATTGATACATTTAGGAGAGTATTAAATCATTTCCTTTGTATGCTTAATTTCTCCTGAATGTGATTTTAATTGGACATGTTTGGGTTTTTTGGCAATGGAGTGTATTAAAAGTAAAAATAAAAGACAGCGACGAGGAGTAATTTGGTTTTAGTGATAATGAGAGCAATGGTGTATCTGTCGTCTTTCATTTATTTTATCATGTTTTTTGGCAAATGGCAAATATCACACGTATCTCGACCATCTAAAGGTGAAATAACTGCTGATCTTCTTCTGTGTGAAAAGTGAATGTTTTGTTATAACCCAAGTTTTGTTTTGTTTTACCCCTATGTATCATCCACAGGTTGCAAGTTCTGCCTCTGGTTTGCATCAATAGCCGCTTAAAACATTCGTAATGGTTTCCCCGATGTAACGAACTCGAGAGTGATTCAAATAAGTTCTCACTACTTCCGAAATCGAGTTGAATGTTTTAATTGAGTTAAATTATTTTTTTATTTGCTGAGCAAATCAAATATACTGGTAGCTATTTACCACAGCTGTTGATGTTTTATAGAGGCATGCATGCATGTAGTACGCAGTTACGTGTTTATAGAAAGCGCGCATAAAACAAGGCAAATTAAAGACCTTTTTTATTTTGTCATTGCATTGATGGGTAGATGTTTTAATTCATTTTAGTTTTTTCTTGTTGTTTAGTTAAATAATGTCATGTAAGTTTCTTTATATTTGTGTTGAAGTAATTCCAATTTTGATAAAATAGTGACTGCTCAACCTTATTAGGCTGGGCATTACTTAACACTTATTAATACTCTTGTTAAAGTTGTAATCTTAACATGTATTGTACCTGTCACTTTTATAAATAATTTATATATGTATCAATACAAGGCGATCAGCAATATCAATCGAAGTTGAAGCACAGCATGGAAAGGGAGGACAACTCTTCCTTTGTACTTTGATTTGGAATTATAGTTTTCAAATTGTTGATAGAGATTTCATGATGCAGAGTATTGAGATATAAATGTCATTAAAACAATCAGAGTAATCTGGCGGTGTTATGATTAAAAAAAAACATTTTACTTGAGCGTTTCTCTGTTTAACAATGTGCTCATTTGCATTCTACCGTATATGTAAGAAAACAGGCCAGCAAGAATACTTGTATTAGCAATTTCTCACCTAATGTTGTGATGACAAGGAAGGGCGAGGCTGGATACTCATGATAGTCGTGTTTAAGCCCCCATGTCGTATCTATTACTACTGACCGTTAAGGTCGTGACACTATTGTTGCTTCTTCTTTATGTATGTAAATACTGTTTTTTTGTGTAATTATGATAACGATTGTGCTTCATTTACTATGTCCTCCTTTGAATGCTAAATTTCTTGTTTGTTATATGTATTTCCTTATTTATGCTGACGATGTGAGGTGGAGGAAGATGGGAGTTCACTACACCAATATAACCGACTCGATATATATATATGTATATTTGTAGCTACAGGAAGGGGCAATTACATCCTTGATAATGTCTGAAGTTACACACAAATATAAAGCATTAAAACGCATGGTCACGTTGTAAGAAAAAATGAGAGAAAGAGAATATACCTGAAGAACTAAAATAAACGTTTTATAAGATATCGTGTCAATAAACCTCTGTTTTAATAATTTGACAATTGTATTCTTTTTGTGATTGCAGTTGCACAAAAAAAACATAAAAATAGAGACTATGGTTTCCATTCAATGTTGAATAGTATATATATTTGGAAATAATTATTTGTGAACATCCAGACGTAAATGTATAGACCAGACTACGACTAACGCTTCTAGTGGCAATGCAAACCTTTACTTACCCAATATAATTGGTGTCAACCGCGACTTATATACTATGGTTTTACATGCAACACATCTAGACTGGACAGATCCATGACTACTCACATGTTCTATATAGGACATACATTGTATAGGACAGACAAAGAAACCCATTGGATAATGAAAATAAGTGAAATCATTTAAATGTATGTATTTCACAAAGGGAGGTAATTCAAATCCTAAACATTGGAAATTTCGTTGCTGTGATTTCATCTCCCTTTATATATATATATTGAGTTGTGTATGCGGTGGCTGCGTTCAAATGCTACCTCTACTGGGATAAGTACATTGAATTTCCCGTATGTGTAATACGCTATATTCATTTCAAAACTGTAATATAATCCATTGGCAGTTATGGTAACAATTTAACTTTCTTTTCAAAATTTTAAATTTGATATAGGAATCAAACGAATCAGCTTTTTATTTTTTCAGATTTTAAAATAGAATTTGATAGCTTGTACCATAAACACTTAAACATTTTAACTTTGGACATTCAATTATAAATTGAATATCAGTATTTTATAATGGAGCAAATAGCTGTGTAATTAATAATGGTTATGTTACTTCGGATTTAATAAAAGATTGACAACGATTAGGATGGACCGAAGTCGCTTGTATAGTAAAGATGTAACAACAAAACACCAAGTAAGTTGTGATTGGCATTTTAATTGAAAATGCCGGGAATAACATTATCTAATTCCAGAAGAGAAAACATAAAACACCCATACATATATATATACATCAAAACATATCTGGGCATACAAAACCGCCAGATCAAAATTAATGAATATAAATAAAAACAAGAGAGGACATATGTTCTGAAATAGCTTAAGTAAGTAAAACTGAAAGCAAAGAAGATTAAAATTAATAAAATTGTAAAAAAAAAAACAATTACAAAATCATAAATGAGGAAACAGGGTGGTGTTGGGTAAAATCAAAATGCCACGTCAGACTTCTTCCAGCATATGGTTAGAATTGGGAAAGACTTGTACCTCATTCTATTTAAAAATGGGTAAGCGTTCTATGCCCGGGTACCAGTAATAAATTAAGAGCCGGATATAATTTAGTAATTTACAGGCCGAAACAGAACATAAATCTTCATATATAAATATTTTTTGATCTTTCATATAAACTTCATTTATCACTATCTCCTTTCATCCCGATACAAAGAGGTGTTCAACATGGATGTCCGTTATCACAATATCTATTCATTTTATGCTTAGCACTCCTATCTTTCAAAGTACATTATAATAAAAATGTGAAAGGCATACATTTTTAAGGTACAGAAGTGAAATACGCTGTTTGCAGATGATGTAATTTTTGTCACGGATGGATTCAACTGATTTAATTGTAACGTTCATATATATTTTAGATACTGTTAGTTACTGTTAATGCAGATAAATACAATGTATTAAGAGCGAGTTCTCTAAAACATACAAATACAAAGTACTAAATACATAAAAATCATTGGAACTAGGAAATGGCCAAGAGACTCGGAATATTTTTTCACACATGCAGAAAGGATAGCTTTAATCTTAAGTTTCAACGTAAAATAGAAGAATTCAAAAATTGTCTTAAAACAATGGCAACACGGTAAACTGACTGTACTCGGAAAAGTGACTGTTGTAAAATCTTTTGCGTTACCAAAACTTATCTATCAACTCTCAGTTTGTTTCACCAAATCCAAATGATGATATAATTAACGATTTAAACAAATATATGTTTAAATTCATATGGGATGGGAAGCCGGCTAAAATCAAACGAAACTGGCTTATGAAAGACTACAACAATGGTGGATTGAAAATGATTGATATAAGAAAATAAATTATTGATGTTGTCACTAAAATCGAGTTGGATAAAAAGATGATTTTACTCAAAACAAAACGGTCTTCCCAAACAGTTTTACAGCAACAAATTATGCAAATACGGAAAACTCTCATATTTGAAAGTACCTTTCGTAAAGCAAATATTTCAAAATCGTTTAACAAAACAGCTTTTTAGCAAATGTTCTAATGTCTTTAGTAAAATAAAACAAATAAATGTGAAGGAAAACACAACTATTAGTAAGGAAATGATTTGGAATAATTCCGATATAAAAATCGCTGTTTACTTGGACATGTGGTTTATTTTTTTTTACAGAACAACACAATATTATACAATTGGTGATATGATGTATGTGTACGATTTACCGAAACAAGACTACCTTAAGAATATTTTGTAATAGCAAGTCTTCCTAAATAATTGCAATTGAAATAAAATACATGTATAAACAACACAACACAATTAAGTATATTAGATAAAGCTATTAAATCCAAACATATAAATAAGTTATTTTATAAATTTTAAAACAATGAAAGTGAAGAGACTTCCATCAAATCACAAACAAAATGGGAGGAGTTATTTCCTCAAATTAAATTAAACTGGAAATGATAAATTTGAAAACAATATAAATTACAATTGAATCAAAATGAAGAAATTGTCAAAACAGTTTTTTACATAGAATAATTCCAACAAATAAACTACTGATAAAACAAAAAATAACTTTTTTTTGTATGAATATCGAAACTATAAATCATTTGTTTTGGAAATGTATGCTCATTCAAAGTTATTTGGTTGAGTTAAAGTCATTCTTAAATGAACAACATATCATATATATTTCAGAACAGTTTGTTTCGGATATTAGTTCATAGCACTGTCATTTAAAGTTTATGAACTCATAATACTATGTGCAATATATTACATTTTTCTTTGTAAATGCAGGAAGACTAATCCGAGCCTTAGGCACTTCAAAAACTACCTACAAATCGATTTGAAATAGAAAAGCAAATAGTGTTCATCCATGACAAAAGTAGAATGTAATATGATTTAAAATGGCGACATTTCTTGAACTAAAATTATTATTTCTACTAAACCAAATCAAGAGCAAATTAAAAAATAATTACACAAAAACTGCTACAGAAATCATCAACGATCATGGAAAAACAATGTACCTATAAACCTGTCTTTTTTTATATTGTATTCTAATATCTTTAAGTACTTTTTCAAAATACTCAATAAAATATGGGTTGTTAAAAGAACTACCAGCTTGTAAGATATGAGAGTGTCGTATTAGAGTGTGCGTGCTTGCGTGTTTTACGTGTGGTGTGCACAAGTGTGTGTGATACAGATAAAACATATTTCATTAAACATTATATATAAATAACTAAATTACTATTTTAAGAAAAGCGTTATGAAAATACTGTTATATTGCACTTGTAATAGAATTAACACAGTATCATGTTACGACTTACTCTACGTTGAAATTTGTTGTACTATGACTTTGTAATGATTGATAAAATAAAGTATATTGAGTCGAAAGTAAACAATTTAACACAGCACTTCGGCAATGACAAATGTTAGTTGTCACTAGGTATAGCGAATATTTTGCGATTTAAATGCTATCGGATTAACACTCACTCGTTCAAATGTTTCACAGTAGTATCAGAATGATCAATAATAGATTGTTTACTATTTGTGAACTACAAACAGTGATACTTGGCACGTAGATCATGTTAAACTTGGGTTTACTATATTTTATGCATTTATTTGTTTAGCGTGGGTTTTCACAACTGTTCAGTCATATTTTGACGGTGTCTGCTTGTGAAATTATTTGCAAGCTCTCACCTTAGACATTATAAATTGAAACAGTTTTAACAGAAAGAAGAGAACAGAAGATATATTTTATATCAGACTTGTTCATACATTCATCGTCATAATAATATATTTACAACACATATTATCAGGTAAAATATTTTGGTTATTAATATTTTTTACCGCCATTTGATATTAACATTTTAAGTAAGTTCATTTTTTTAGTTCGAATTACCAATATCGAAATAATGTATGGAATACGTTTTAATCATAACGTCTGAAAAATAGGAGAATGAACAAATTTATTAAATATTTCAATGATCTTCCTCCAATGCAAACTTTATATACTTGGCATCACATCAAAGACTTTTGTCAGAAAAAAGATAAGAAAAAAATCAATATCATATTAAACATTGAAAATGCTGTTTCATAATATCAGATATTTTTTAATAAACTGAGCAAATCAGACAAAAATACTTTTGTCGTTTCCTATAAGCAATTCAATAAGCTTGCACACGGATGATCTTCATGTTCATTTATATACGTCTTTCTAAAATCACTATAGCAAGGACAGATGCAAGTGTCTTGGTATCTTCAATCTCCGTTGAGTTACAACACTGATAATATGTCCTATTTCTTGGAACATGATTTCATGCATAACTACCTTTTCGAATTCTGAGAGTATATGCTGATAATCTAATTCTAGTAACAAACAATCTTAAATCGTTTGGAGAATATCTAAATAGTGTTCATATGCAAAACTACTTTTGAAATATACCCTTTTATAACATTGCTACCCGTTAACCGAGTCAAACCATTCTTTGTTAAAACAATCAATGCCACGCTTTTTGAATGTACAAGGAAATGTTTCTGTCAAAAAAAAGCATCTGTAAAAAAGTATGAAAACCCATACTCATTTAATCGTTTCTTCCCAATTTTTATATTCTTTTGCACAATCATTTACACCTTGTTGATATAATTTGCGTATAATGATATTGTCATTGTCAATGATTTTACACCAATACTTTATAAATCTAGTATATCGGGTGATGTAAAGCGGATAACGTCCAAGTTCGCCGTAAACCCCAGCTGTACATGTACTTAACCTAACGTTTAGAAAACGTTCAACGTCCTTTGACTTAAAGAAAGCCCATATTTTAGAAGAATAACAAGATATTGATCCAACAAATAAATCAAATTATTGCCTTACACTTTATCAATAGAATGTTTAAAGCCATCAGATATTTACCTACTAAATGATCGTTATTATATCGTAAGGTATCATTTGAAAGGGTACCTTAGTAATTAAAATCAGCTACAACTTCAACAATTTGCCCATTATATGATCAATTTTCACCATGTTCTAAACGTCCGCGTTTTCGAAAAAAAACATTATATTTGTTTTAGAACTATTTTCTTTTAAAGTTCAAATATTTCAACATGTATTTAGAAAGTTATTTTGTAATTCTCCTGGTGATTTGCCTAAAATTACCATATCGTAGTCAAAAATGATAATACTGTATCATAAACCAACAATCCAATATCAACCTTATTTTGAAAATATCATTCATGAATAGAGATACTAAAATAGGCTTGCCGTTAACCTTTCGAGTACTCAAAACACATGACCTTTCCATACATATTTTAATGAACCGTAAGATTTTACCATGCATGCCAGTTTTGTATAGTTTTAACTATAAATCGTTTCTATATATACTGTCAAAAAACTTCTTCAGGTCAATAAAACCTACGTAAAGACGTATTTTATTGTTTAAATATGTTTGTACAATAGAAATTTAAGCAAACATGGCATCAATTGTAGATCTGTCTTCCTTAAATACAAATTGTGTATTAGAAATGCAGGCGTGATTGTCACAAAAAAACAATTCGTTTGTTCAAAATGGTAGTGAATAATTTAGAAAGACAACTTAATAATGTAATGCCGCGATAATTATTGACATCATTATTATCGCTTTTATGTGAAACGGAAAATTATTTCCACTGCTCAGTGAAATAAACAGAATTTAAAATAGTATCAAAATATCGCACAAATATGGTGCTATAATATCGAAACAATCAATAAAATAGATTTGCCAGATTTTAACTTTTTCGTGGCAACGGTTATAGGTGTATCACGCTCTTGGTTGGAATGTTCAGCATTGTTAAAATCATGCTCGTTACAAAGTGTCTTATATTTTTTATTTCAGCCAATTGTTTAAGTTTAAAACGTCCTTTCTTACTACGAATAATACTTTTGTAAGCCGTTTTAAATTCCTAATAATATTTTCTTAATACACACAACGCATTTAAATATCGGGTTTTAGCCATAACACATTCGGCGTCGAACCATTCAGCGTCATTTGCAAAGGACAATATTGGTAAAATCATTTATTGAATCTTGTTGTGAAACGTCAATATCGCGTGTTATCTTAATAAAAACAGGTAACTTTGCTACAAGACCTTATCTAAAAGAGAGGCCTGGTTCATGTGAATGTCAGTTACATAACACTCATCATCAGTATAACCATTAACCTGGTCATGAATAGTAAATTTAGTCTTAATTCCAACTCGACTATTGAGGTCACCAGGCTAGATTACAGAACCTTAATTTTCATAGTAATTAATATCAATTTCAAGCAACTCAAACAAGTCAACATTAACAATATTATAAACTGGTGAATCCTCCCCTATATGTAAATACCGCATATATAAACATCGTTTTCAAACTGAAAAATGTTACGATCAAGTTTTAACCAAATTATGATGTCAAAATTATTTTTAACAATCTAAATACCTTTTTTCAGTGCTTTTTGATAATAAAGTGCAGAACCACCGCTATATCTTCTGGCCTTACGATTTGAGAATTTTCTGTAAGAGTTATCAAATACATATCCTGCAAGATTAATGTCACTACTTGCACTTGTCCATGTTTCATATAAAAATATAATGTCCTTTTCAGCTAATATGCTTACACATTCATCACTGCTCTTCTTAATCGTGGACAGACCATTGACATTCCGTGACATAAAGATCAGCTCACTCTCATCTTACCGATAGTATCTTACAGGTCTACCGTTTATGTACGAAGTGTCATAATCAATCCAGGATGTCTTGCCCATTTGTCGCGCAGCCTTCATCCTTGGAACCAGCTTTCTACTCCTCTCTATAATCTCCCTGGGAAAGTGTTCGGTTACAAACTATGGAATCCTTGGAACGTCCCCCAATGTTAATGCACCAACTCCGTCTCCTTGTATGCATGACTATGTTTTGACACCTGCGAGAAATCTTCGCACCAACTCTATGTATCCTCTCGAATACTATCTTCTCTACTATCGCTTTTGCAATATGCATCCTTTAATTTAAAACTTCCTCAGTTTCATCTCAGCGGCACTTGGGCCTTCGCAATAATGGAAAAAAAGCTGAAATTGTCTGAGATTGCAAATAAACAATATCATCTTTCAGGGCATTTTTTCTCATACGCTCATGAAATATAGAAAAGTCAGTACTATCAGTTCTAAATGTCACTCACCGCCACTTCACTAGTTTCCGATGCCTTGCTTTGTTGACATTGTTGACTTTCACTACCATTACTACCCTTATTCCTTCCATTCTTCATTTTAGTCTTTCCTGTCATGACTTATTAATTAAATATATTTCAAACGATTTCTAGTACAATTACCAGTAGAAAAACGCACTGATTACAATGTAAATCATTATTGTTGTTTATATTTATCAGAGCTCCGAATTATGAAAACCATTGTTTAACGTTGGTAGCAATGTAGATGGTTCTCTGATTTCCATATTTAATTCATCGAAGTATATTTCTTTAACGTTATATAAATACCTGCATACTATTTAAAACATTGATGTATCAAATTAATTTGTACAAATGTTGAATAAGATTTAAAATGTATAATTATTGTTTTGTATACATATCTACACTCAAACCTATTTGAAAAAACTTAATCAGGCATATTTTGTAAAATCCATACAGTGTGAACAATATGTTTAAGAGATGCTAATATTTGATTTAATATATATATATAACAGTTATTTTACTAAAATAATGACCTTTTCTATAAAACGAGACTTTCTCCATTGCTATTCTATGACTATACAATGTACAGCATTAAGAAAAGATAAATACTATAAAATAAGAAACAAACTGCGCGCATGTTGAACGAACAGTAATTACCGATCGGTGGTGACATTTATTGACATACTAAACTCGTCAAAGGTGGAACTAAAATTGATATCATCATTATAAGGAAACCATTAAAATGCAGATAACGACCATGCGTGAGCGGGTAACACTCTATCCACTCTAATGCAGATAACGACCGTGTGTGAGCGGGTAACACTCTATCCACTTCAATGTAGACGATAAATTGGGTGATTTTAATATTTCCAAGCGAGGGAAGTATTATTTCTTTTAGCGTTCCAAAAAAGCGTCCGTTTTATTTATAAAGGACCAGGATCCAAGTTCCAATATCGGCTCTGTAAAATGCACCTTTTAACTGCTTATTTATCAAATACATGTATTATTCATTCTTTTAGAATATGTATGTTTTACTTGTTAGATTTATGTATTTTATACATTTACTCCAAAGAGTGCAAAAATTAAGGAAAATGCTTATTTCCGCATATTTTGTGTCGCTTATTTTTTAGTATTTTTTTTTTATTGTGAAGGCATTCCTGCCACAAATATTATTTATTCTGAACATTGGCTTATACACTCTGAGTAATATGTGTAAGTATGATCTTTTAGCAAGAGTGCCTTTACTGTTAAAACATGATACATTTATCCAAACAGACTTAAAATGTAGGTAAAGTGCATGCTTTCACTGTATATACGTTGGTGATATTGTATTACAAATAGCGTTAAAATGAAAAAGAAATTAAACGAATCAAGTACAATTACAATAAAAAGAATGTTTTTTTGTTTAAAAAGAAATAGAATTTCATTGAATTGAACTATACAGTACCATTATTCCTTTTTTTAATTGGGGATCGTTTTCCGTGTCTTTTCATACTTTAATCATTTAATTACCTTCGCGTGATATTGTTAAGAATACTTATAACAAGTTCTCTATTCCCTATTTACCTAGTGTAGACTAGATCTGAATATTTGTTAACTGACAACATTAATGGTAGATATGTAAACACTAATCCAGGCATGCTTTACGTCTGAAATGCTTGATTAATATTGTTGGAATACTGAATTACATTTAATACATGGCTGTGATGATTAAGTAAGCAAGCGTGTAAATAACGTGATATGTTACATGCAGGTATGTGTACGAGCAGGTGCTCTGTCTACTGATACTAAATTTAAGCTACTACATGATTGAATGTTAGCATATGTGAGTCTTGAAAGCTCTATTAGAGGTAGAAACGCAAGACATTACTACTTATGGAGAACATATTTATGCAGAATAATATATCATGATCAAACAACAGATGTCTTTATAACTGCAATAGACAATATAAAACAAACAAAATATTAATTTATACCGGTTACATCTATCAACAATTTAACCATATATTATTATATTATAATTAAAATGTTATACGTCTCAAATTAATATCAATCATTTTGTAAAACGCTGTCCATTGTTGTCTAAACATCCGCATGTTAGATCGTATACATATCATCCCTTGTTAAGCCAGTGGTATCCCGTCTATATATCTCTATGTATTTAAACCCAGAATTTATCATTTACATAACAACCATTTTAACAAATATAACAACAAATAACACCGTACGTATTACTAGTATTTCGTTGAACAAATCGTCGTACAGATGTATAGTGAGACGTATTGTATTGTGTCAAATATAAACAAAATGTGCTTAATTCATATTACGAACCTGTTTTGGCGCCCTTATTCATGTGATATACAAATAGTATTGGGACAGTATGGATATACTTTCTTGATATAAAATAAAGTTATGCTGCTGTCTCTTTATTAAAATTAGTTATGACCTTTACAACTTAGTTGTATCCACCCTAGATATGAATTTGTTATAGTTACAATCTTTAGAGATTTATATAAATTACTTTTACACGAATATCCTCATATTTATAAAGAAATATTTTTATCTTAATGACAAAGTTTTATCTCATGGTAATACTAAATAATTGTGATATATAAATGAATGTCATCTATTCAACCACCTGGGTTCATTGTTATTATACTGTACATATAGCAGATTGAAACAAGTCGTCTTTTATGAAACTATTGTATTTTTCAGAAGTTCCCTGAAAAACATTAATAACTTATTTATAACGGAATATATATTAAATTGCCATTGATGTATCTAGTAAGACATGTCTTAAAGATAATAATTTGAGTTTGCTGATAATAAGCAATACTAGCATAAGAAAATAAAATTCATTTTTTTCTGATATTCAGAATACATTTTTATTGTTAATAAAAGGCACATCTATCTTCGGCGTAGTTGTTTGCAATGTACAATAATTTGAGAGACTCTTGTTATTTGATAAATTTGCAGAAAATTCTATGTGTTTTTGATAATACACAGTATTCTGAAAATGTCGATTATAGACAATAAATTATAATTGTTGATAAAAGATTCTAGTAATACATTGTTGATATAATATAAATAGTTTGAAATGTTATTGAAAGGTAGTACTGTATAATGGATTATAAAATACATTCTTAAATAAAGTGTTGATAAATTATAGTGTTTTTTGCCAAACTACTACTTTAAAAGAAGTGTTTAATGAATGTACTGTTTTAAAAATATCAATAAAAGACAATCCTAGACAACTGTTGATAAATTTCTGTATTTTGAAAATGTTAATAAAAGGCATCTGAGATGAATATTGAAAATGGCAATATTTTAGATACCTTTTTAGCAAATATATATTGTATTTTATTTCTATATGTTTCAAATAACAGTAATTTTACGCTACTGTTCAACATGAACAATAAATGTACTTCTGCAGCTCTAGAAACATTATTGCTGGTTCTTAAAGCAATAAGTGTCCATGGATAGTATTCAGCTGCCTGAAATATGCAGAACAAATGCTTTTTCACAATTAAGAATAATGTATTGATACCCCTACACGTCTTTTGCATTGGAATATCGTATCACTATGCACAAACTGTCGTGACTAGCAGCACCCGGTACCATCAAAACTTGATAAAACATGAACATGTTCACGCCTGTAAGATGAAAAAAAATACCATCTCAAGCATTTGAAATATAAATATGAACAAACATTTTACTCAGACTTGATTCTTTTGACGAATTATTCTTTGTTTATCGTCGGAAAGGGAAGATTATTGTTTAGCGAGACTTGATGGGCTACATACGCGTACATATAAAGTTATGGTTTTACTAAATTTATAAAAAAAAATACGTCACGAAAAGTATTTTTAAAGACCATATATATCATTAAATTGTTTATACTATAATTACTTAATATGTTTAAGCAGTTTAATATGATCATAATTACTTACTGAATTGATAATTGTATTAGTTGCTTTGCGTCTGCAATGCTTGAATATGCATTATTTTGTTTCGTCTAGTTGCCATCAATAAATATACTTTTATTAGCATTTTATTATTTTGTTTGTATATTTTTAGATATATATATATATATATATATACACAAATATTGTTCTCAACATTTAAAACATATCTTTAAATAGCCAAACAAATAACTATTCGCTGTTAACTTATAAGCTTATTAGTTTATATTTCCCGTGTAGACCCAGTACTTAGTGTTTAAGAGGGTATTTGGTCGAGTCATGTTTCGCACCTGTGTCATCTGGCGTTGGAGGCAAACACTTTATACACCATAATCATTCCAGGCCCCTTTGTTCGCCTCTGTAAAAATATATATCTCTGTTGTTTACTACTTACAATGTATTTGCAGTGTATAATTATCTTAAGGTTAAGAAAAATATCATATCAACATAATAGCCATTGGTGAATCTTATAGCTCATTCATTAATAGAAGACTTGTGTGAATATATGTATGTTTCTACTTGCTATGTATTAAAAAGTATATGTAGAAACGGTTCTGCTGCTATTCATTTAGCAATTTACACGAACATATATAAACTGTTCTATTAGTCATTCAAAAGTATATATAGAAACTGTTCTACTAGTCATTCAAAAGTATATATAGAAACTGTTCTACTAGTCTTTCATAAGTATATATAGGAACTGTTTTACTAGTCATTCAAAAGTACATATAGAAACTGTTTTACTAGTCTTTAATAAGTATATATAGAAACTGTTTTACTAGTCTTTCATAAGTATATATAGAAACTGTTCTACGTGTCATCAAAAAGTGTATATAGATACTGTTCTACTAGTATTTCATAAGAAAATATAGAAACTGTTCTACTAGTCATTCAAAAGTGTATATAGAAACTGTTTTACTAGTCATTCATAAGTATATAATTATAAACACCGTTCTACTAGTATTTCATAAGTATATATAGAAACTGTTCTACTAGTCATTCAAAAGTGTATATAGAAAATGTTCTACTAGTCATTTATAAGTGTATATAGAAACTGTTCTAATAGTCTTTCATAAGTATATATAGAAACTGTTCTAATAGTATTTCATATGAATATACAGAAACTGTTCTACAAGTCATTAATAAGTATATATAGAAACTGTTCTACTATTTTTTTATTAGCATATAAATAAATTATTTTATTAGTATTTCATAAGTATATATAGAAACTGTTTTCCTAGCCATTTATAAATATATATAGAAACTGTTCTACTAGTCTCATAAGTATATATAGACACTGTTCTACTGGTATTTCATAAGTTTAGATAGAAACTGTTCTATTAGTCATTCAAAAGTGTATATAGAAACTGTTCTAATAGTCTTTCATTAGTATTTATAGAAACTGTTTTTCTAGTCATTTATAAGTATATTAAATGTTCTAACTGTTCTAATAGTCTTTCATTAGTATATATAGAAACTGTTTTTCAAGGCATTTATACGTATATATAGAAACTGTTCTACTAGTCTTTTATAAGTATATAAATAAACTGTTTACTAGTATTTCATAAGTGTATATAGAAACTGTTCTACTATTCATTTATATGCATATATAGAAAATGTTCTACTAGTCTCATCAATATATATAGACACTGTTCTACTAGTATTTCATAAGAATATATAGAAACTGTTCTACTAGTCATTCAAAAGTGTATATAGAAAATGATCTACTAGTCATTTATAAGTGTATATAGAAACTGTTCTACTAGTCTTTCATAAGTATATATAGAAATTGTTCTAAAAGTCTTTCATATGTATATATAGAAACTATTCTACTAGTCATTTATAAGTATATATAAAAACTGTTCTACTAGTCTTTTATTAGTATAAAAATAAATTGTTTATATAGTATTTCATGAGTATATATAGACACTGTTCTACTAGTATTTCATAAGTATATATAGAAACTGTTCTACTGGTCATTCAAAAGTGTATATAGAAACTGTTCTACTTGTCATTTATAAGTGTATATAAAAACGGTTCTACTAGTCTTTTATAATTATATATAGAAATTGTTCTAATAGTCTTTCATATATATATATATATATATATATAGAAACTGTTCTACTAGTCATTTATAAGTATATATATAAACTGTTCTACTATTCTTTTATTAGTATATAAATAAACTGTTTTACCAGTATTTCATAAGTATATATAGAAACTGTTCTACTAGTCATTTATAAGTATATATAGAAACAGTTCTACTAGTCTCATAAGTATATATAGACACTGTTCTACTAGTATTTCATAAGTTTATATAGAAACTGTTCTATTAGTCATTCAAAAGTGTATATTGAAACTGTTCTACTAGTCATTTATAGGTGTATATAGAAACTGTTCTAATACTCCTTAATTAGTATACATAGAAACTGTTCTTCAAGTCATTTATAAGTATATAAATTGTTCTAACTGTTCTAATAGTCTTTCATTAGTATATATAGAAAATGTTCTACTAGTCATTTATAAGTATATAAATAAACTGCTTTACTAGTCTTTCATAAGTATAAATAGAAACTGTTCTACTAGTCATTTAAAAGTATATAATGAAACTGTTCTACTAGTCATTTATAAGTAAATATAGAGACTGTTCTACTAGTCATTCAAAAGTATATATAGAACCTGTTCTACTAGTCATTTATAAGTTAATATAGAGACTGTTCTACTAGTCATTTATAAGTGTATATAGAAACGATCGGTTCTTACGTATTCTACTAACGATTTAGAAGTATATATATGAATAGTTCTACTAATATTCAACTAGCCAGTTTTGCCACTACTAACTGGCGGTTTAGATTGATTATGAAATGCATCAAAACATTATAAAAGTAAGGGGAAGTGCTTGAATTAAAGTGTCATATCTATTGAAAGAACCAGCCACACTGGGTTGATGAGACACCGTTATTTACACACTTACTTCACAAAAGCAATCACTGCCAGGCGCTGTCAGGCTGTTAGACATTCAGTATCCCTCAATTTAACTAGCTGCTAGGCGAGTAACCGGTCTTATCAGAAGAAATCCAAGTGTTTCTACCGGGATTCGAATCTTCGACCTTCCCCCTTCCGAGGCGGAAGCCTTACCTACTAGTCCAAGGAAGACGATTATTATATTTGAATTAATTTACATATATTGTCATTAATTATTCAGGGGAAATGGATACTGAAACAGATTGAACGCCTCACACACAAATTAATTGTGTACTGTTCTACATATAGAGACATGCACTTTTGGAACACTGGATACATTACCAATGGTTCTAAAAGTGCCTTATTCCCATAGATAGTCCTCTGTTGGTCCAAATATGCAGAAAAAAACACATAAAGTTGACCAGGTTGCTTTTTCACAATTTCGATGGTTTGATGACAATTCTGCCTATTAATTGCAGTGTATCACTACGCATCTTTAAACTGTTATAGCATCATCAAACAGTTCCCAATGTCACTTAAACTTTGCAGAAATCGTGAAAATGTTTCAATGTTCCTTAATGCACAATGAAATGTCATTTTTTTCATTTTTAACAAAATAATTGCCCAACCGCTTGACATAGCTCTCATTTCTTTGGTGTAATAATCTTGCTACCGTCATGTAAGGGTGGTACCTTTTCAGTGAGACCTTGTACCGACATTTGAATGGAAGGAATTTTACCCAGCACGGCTACTTTCACCTTGAACTATGATCCTAAATACCACACATAGGAAGATCATAAATTGTAGATATGTTTCGTTATATTTGATATTGATTTTATACTTACGCCGTTTGATGTTCGATGTTTTTTTGTTTCCCGACTACCTATTCTATTTAATACAACATTTGAATGTAAATATAACTGTAATAATCGTACAATTACACATTTATTGCAAAACAATTACATATGATATGGGATGTTGCTAAAAATGTGTGTGCTGTAATGAAAGTGGTAATGAATGTAATTTATTTAAAAATATCAAAGGGCCATAACTTGCTACAACGTGGCGAATTCTGAATGCTGTACGAAGACGTCAGGTTCATGTTCACACTATGTATATGTTGTACGCCTGCACGGTTGTTTGCCAAGTGCGATGTAAATATAAGTTAAAATCACAACGGGCAATAACGTGAATCATAACATCAAACCCATAAGCATAATATGTTAAGATTTTGTTCCTACTGTACAGCAAGATTCATTTGAAATAGGTTAAAATTGTTTACCTGAAAAGTGGGTCGTAAAATTTAATCTTAACAAAAAGGAAGGGACATAACTCTAACTATATGTAAAATAATTCAAACACTAATATACATACTCATGTTCAGACCATGTACCTGCTGTACAATAACGTTCATGTGACTCAGATTGTTGGTGCAAAGAATGACTTAAGTTCAAAGAATAAAGAATCAGTAATAATAAGAAAATAAATGGAACACCAAGACCATTGCTCATGTTCAGATCATGTATTCTCTGCACAGCAAGTTTCATTTCAATCGGCCAACAGACTGTGTGAATAGTGACGGAGAAATGGACGGGTGGTTGGACGTCCCAAACATATCGGGTTTAAGTGTTTTTTTCAAGCAGTAATATTCATTCATTTTATGTATTGCATTATGTATATTTGAAAGTCGTAAGTGATGTATACACATACTGTATATCGGGATACATACTACTTCAATAGACCATATATAGTTACTATATCAGTTGCATCATCAAATGTCCAATTTGTTTTGTAACTACAACATACCCAATGACAACTTACCTCTCACCACCGAGGTAGTGGGTTAGATCCACGCTCGTACCAAAAACATGGTATATGAAAAGTTACCAGTTATATGCGGAAGGACGGTGATTCTATTCAGCCTCATTCCTTCACCAATAAAACTTGAGGTGTCATACAAATCATATAATGTGTTCAAAATGCGTTTAATCCAATCAAAAATGCAAAACAACAAAACGTGTCAGTCACCATGGCGATATTAAAGAAATAGAAATGACTACGTGAAGCCATACTGTCATGTTTATCGACTGTTCGCCCGTTATACGGATAGATGTCGGTGAACATACAGCCAGTACATACAGTGTGGGCTTTGATTGTGTTGAAAAAAAGATTAATGTGAAAACAATAAAGCAGAGAATATATTAATGCGTTTTTTGTAAGGCGAATATATAGAGAATACCATGTTAGTGTCTGATATTATCATCTTTATCTTGTGAGGCTTAGAAAAAACGGATGAGGCCCTGTCGAGTCTTTGTCATTTTTGTGCTGAACCATATGAAGTTGATAATATCAGATACAAGCATGGTATAATATTTATCTTGTTCACTTTTTTATTCATTTTAAGGTTAAAAGTAGTTCCGTCCAGGGTAAATTGTAGAAGTATACACAACGACGTGTATCAACAGAAAAGAATGCATTGGCATAATAAAAAGATAATCATTCCATGAATATATATTTGATCGCGGTATTAACGACGAGCATTTTTATTAAACTATTCTGTGAATAATTGTACAATCTTAAAAAAGTGCAATTCAGGATTTGGTAGAAAAAGGCAAATACTTTGACCAAAGTTTTTTTACTTTAATATACTGTAATACTTTAAACATATTTAATTGCTTTTTGGTATGCACAAAATAGAAGAAAAAATTTTTTAGGCACAAGTTAGCCAACATTAAGATTAAGATTGCAATTACACATGTTCAGATAGGAAGAATGGAGAAAATAAAATGTGAGACATTGATTAAATATACACATCCAATGCTGACCATTAACGGGGGACTTTATAAATATAAAAAAACTTGTATTTAGTACAAGTTGATATATACATTGTTTAACATATAATAGTTAAAGCGTCTGAGATATTATCATCACTCTAGTATATATATATATGTTTATATATGGGAGAGATAATAATTTAATTATTAAAAAATAATTAATACACCCAAACAATACTGAATTCTTTAAAATTATTTAAAAAAACCCAGAGCGATTTCGAAATATATATTATTATTTCTTCAGGGGATGAAAATGAAAATATAAATGATGATAATGTTAAGATGTCAAACGATTACGATGATAAAAACATGGAAGTGTGGAAAATTCACAATAAAAACTGATAAAAATTAATAAAATTGTGAAATATATTTATATTACAATGTGTAAAAATTAAGGAAGAAGGTGATATGTAACACTAAATAAAGGCGAAATAAGGACATTGCATGAGGTTGTGTTCGGTGATCGTTTCTGTGTTTATGCCATCATTGTTTACATGCTGAATATTGTGTGTTAACAAATAAATCACATGTCATAAATGAGCATGAATAATACATACTTTACGAGTAATCTTTGCGACAAAATGAGAAACTTAATACGAACGTAATGTTCTAGATATAGTGTATATCAATACCCCACACTATTCGGCTGTACTGTTTCAGTATACATGAGAAGTATGTGTTTTTTTCTGTTATTTCAGAGGAATGTAAATGATGTTTTATTGAGAATTAACGACTACTTTAGTGCCGAAATTAACTGCTCGTTTAAATAGCAGATATCAAGTTTCAAATAGTATCACTGAACATTTGCATTTCGCTCTTTGAATTCCTTAAGCCAATTTCAAACTAATGTTATTTTTTTGTCAGATTGTTCATAATGTATCTGAAGGCTTATCTAGACGACATGCTTTGCTTCTGAGAAATGTGTAACGCACACGGAGAGATTAAAAGAGCAGATATGAAACGTCGTAAACGGTGATTAAGAAAACCTGCACTTTTTTTGCATTAAATGATCATGTATATTTCTTACGAACAGGTGCTGCACTATATGTTAATCTTTGTCATTATAATGAGCCATCGGTCTGCGAATTATCCTCTAGAGCGATTAAACTTTTCGTAACATTTTATCCAACTATTTGTTGTGATAATACAAAATAAGAAAAGCACTCAGTGTCAATCGATATTCCGGTTTGTTGATTTAAGATGGTAATGATGATTAATTATTATTGTTAAGTTACCGACAGTATTATACAATTAAAGTGTTTTTTAAACTTTGACTGTGATGCATTTTAAAGATCATATACAGCTGAAAATACGTAAAATTGAATAGTTATTATTCTGAC
>CM055898.1:6256338-6308838 GCA_029582155.1 Panopea generosa
CTGGGACTGGTGCTGATGCTGGGACTGGTGCTGGTGATAATGCTAGCTGTTGCTTGGACTGGTGCTGGTGCTTGGACTGGTACTGGTGCTGTGATTGGTGCTGGTGATAATGCTAGTTGTTGCTTGGACTGGTGCTTGGACTGGTGCTGGTGCTGGGATTGGTGCTGGTGATAAAAATCGGCTAGCTGTTGCAAGGACTGGTGCTGGTGCTGGGACTGGTGCTGGTGATAATGCTATCTGGTGCTTATGCTGGTTCTGGTGCTGGGACTGGTGCTGGTGATGATGCTATCTAGTGCTGGGATTGGTGCTGTTGATGATGCCAGCTGGTGCTGGGACTGGTGTTTGTGATGATGCTATCTAGTGCTGGGACTGGTGCTAGTGATGATGCTATCTAGTGCTGGGATTGGTGCTGGTGATGATGCCAGCTGGTGCTGGGACTGGTGCTTGTGATGATGCTATCTAGTGCTGGGACTGGTGCTGGTGATGATGATATCTAGTGCTGGGACTGATGCTGGTTATGATGCCAGCTGGTGCTGTGACTGGTGCTTGTGATGATGCTTGGACTGGTGCTAGTAATGATGCTGGTGCTGGTGCTTTGACTGATACTGGTACTGGTGCTGGCACAGTTGGTGTATTTGACGTACGGTATAAGACTACGGCACAGTTGCCAGAAATGTCATCGGCACATACACGTAATTCATGGGCGTGTTTAAGAACATTTTAGTGTAACAACTTTGATACAGCCATATTTCCGGTTCTAGTACCGTATTTTCAGTCAATTGAACTCTACTTACAAAATTACGGAAGAGAACACCAGGTGTGTTGCAGTCACTAGTGATAACTAGACCCTAAGTACTAGCTAATGCATATATTACGCGACGATTTAACAAAATAGAACCCCAAAAGGTTGACAACCGCAGAAAGCGAGTATTGGTTCTATTTTGTAAAAAACATCACAAAATAAATATTAACTTATTAAGTGTTTAACCTAATTTTCGACCAATGACTAATTGTAACGACGTTATTCTGAGCGTTAACATGCAAAATGAAGCGCCTCAACTCGCCATACCTCTCCCGTTCCAAAGAAAGCGTTCGATCTCATGACTATTTATTATTTCTTCGTCATGCATTAATGACGTGGTGTTTAGCCGCCTTCAGCGTTCTTGTCTGAGCTCGTCGCAAATATGGTGATTGATTCCAAAGAATACCGACATAAAACTGTATTTTGACGAAATAGTGTGAACTCAATTTGAAAGTTAATGCAAACTGATTGGGAAAAAAAATGTTAACCATTAACATGACCGACTCGTTGAACAAATCATTAGCCTAGGGTTGTGTGAGGCTGGTCTCTTATTTGGACAGGTCATTGCTATAAACACATGATGCCTTTTGTCAAAATTCTTTTTATTATTTTAAATATGCTTTCGATATTGGAATAGTTTTTGCGGTGTTCCAACCAGACGATTGCTTTGCAGCGCGGTTTAGTAGCGGTTTCAACCAGAAGATTGCTCTGCAGCGCGGTTAAGTAACGGTTTGCAACAAGACGATTGCTCTACAGCGTGGTTTAGTAACGGTTTGCAACCAGACGATTGCTTTGCAGTGCGGTTTAGTAGCGGTTTCAACCAGACGATTGCTCTGCAGCGCAGTTTAGTAGCAGATTCAACCAGACAATTGCTCTGCAGCACGGTTTAGTAGCTGTTTCAACCAGAATATTGCTCTGCAGCGTGGATTAGTAACGGTTTGCAACCAGACGATTGCTCTGCAGCGCAGTTAAGTAACAGTTTGCAACAAGACGATTGCTCTACAGCGCGGTTTAGTAACGGTTTGCAACCAGACGATTGCTTTGCAGTGCGGTTTAGTAGCGGTTTCAACCAGACGATTGCTCTGCAGCGCAGTTTAGTAGCAGATTCAACCAGACAATTGCTCTGCAGCACCATTTAGAAGCGGTTTCAACCAGACGATTGCTCTGCAGCGCGGTTTAGTAGCGGTTTCAACCAGAAGATTGCTCTGCAGCGCGGTTTAGTAACGGTTTGCAACCAGACGATTGCTCTGCAGCGCAGTTAAGTAACGGTTTGCAACAAGACGATTGCTCTACAGCGCGGTTTAGTAACGGTTTGCAATCAGACGATTGCTTTGCAGTGCGGTTTAGTAGCGGTTTCAACCAGACGATTGCTCTGCAGCGCAGTTTAGTAGCAGATTCAACCAGCCAATTGCTCTGCAGCACCATTTAGAAGCGGTTTCAACCAGACGATTGCTCTGCAGCACGGTTTGGTAGCGGTTTCAACCAGAAGATTGCTCTGCAGCGCGGTTTAGTAACGGTTTGCAACCAGACGATTGCTCTGCAGCGTAGTTAAGTAACGGTTTGCAACAAGACGATTGCTCTACAGCGCGGTTTAGTAACAGTTTGCAACCAGACGATTGCTTTGCAGTGCGGTTTAGAAGCGGTTTCAACCAGACGATTGCTCTGCAGCGCAGTTTAGTAACGGTTTGCAACCAGATGATTGCTCTGCAGCGTGGTTAAGTAACGGTTCCAACCAGACGATTGCTCTGCAGCGCAGTTTAGTAATGGTTTGCAACCAGACAATTGTTCTGCAGCGCGGTTTAGTAACGGTTTGCAACCAGATGAGAGCTGTGCAGCGCGGTTGCTGTGCAGCGCGGTTTAGTAACGGTTTGCAACCAGACGATTGCTGCAGCACGGTTTAGTAACGGTTTGCAACCAGACGATTGCTCTGCAGCGAGATTTAGTAACGGTTTGCAACCAGACGATTGCTCTGCAGCGAGATTTAGTAACGGTTTGCAACCAGACGATTGCTCTGCAGCGCAGTTTAGTAACGGTTTGCGAGCAGACGATTGCTCTGCAGCACGGTTTAGTAACGGTTTGTAACCAGACGATTGCTCTGCAGCGCGGTTTAGTAACGGTTTGCAACCAGACGATTGCTCTGCAGCGCGGTTTAGTAACGGTTTGCAACCATACGATTGCTCTGCAGCACGGTTTAGTAACGGTTTGCAACCAGACGATTGCTCTGCAGCGCGGTTTAGTAACGGTTTGCAACCAGACGATTGCTCTGCAGTGCGGTTTAGTAACGGTTTCAGGATACAAGGTTTAACGTCTGGAGATGCTACAGGAGCCTTATCAGTTGATATGATAATGCGAACACAAACATAAAATTACATGTATTTAAAGAAATAAAATATGATTCATAATTGACATTCTGTGTTCTATATAACATAATGTATTATAAATTTCAATGGATGTTTACTTCATCATTTATTCTGAATGTGCCGTTGACATCAACTGTGCCGTAAACATCTATTATTTTGTTGTTTCAAAAAATAGCACAAAATATCACAACTGTGTCGTTGACTTTTCTAAGTCCTAATATCTCCATTATAACTTCGCAGAATTTAATGCGTTTTCGGGATTGGGAGATATCGTTCTATTGTTTCGGAAAAATAAACAGTTAAGAATAATTTTATATTTGCTGTAATTTACTTAGGAGAGCTGGAAAACATTGCTTCAGTATGAAAAAGAAAACAATCTACCGGCTGTTTTAGGGCGGAATTTCAACAGTTAACCAGTTTCGTTTCATGTTCGGAAAAAAATATGTGTGGTTACTTCACATCAGCAAATGACCCGAATATTTACGTCATATTTGTAGCATAATCACAATTGCAAGTAACAATCTGCTTTGGAGCATTTTAAGTGTCTGTCATATTGGATAGTATGAGCTCTATCACGACAGTCAATATAAATCTGAATAGAAGTGGAAGTCAGAACCTGTTAATCTGTGTTGATATTCAAATTTCGTAATTTTACAGGAATAGGGCGCGATTTTGTTCTTTAATAAAGGTTGTGTTTGAATACTTAGCGTCATTTTATGGCACCAGATGATCAGTTAACCTAACCACTCCCGGGATACTGGAAGGTCAACACACCCATCTCTGCAAGTAATTGATAACTTTCTCACTCAGTGGTGAGAGACGATTTGTTAAAGGTTGAAATCTACTTTTACTCATGTTCAAGTAGCAATTCCATATTTACATCTATGACGTATCACCATATTAAATTACAGTTGACAAAGTTTAAATTTATGGAAAATCATTAACATTTAATAGAACAAAAATAATAACAATGAAAGTAATGATTCATATTTATTTTTAAAAAAATGAATATTGATCTTGCTGGTCTGGGTCTACATTGCAATGTCCGTTTGTTATACTCAAGGACCCAACACATGGTCTCATCATAGTAGAAACTCAAACCCACAACCTAAAGATCGTGGATCCCCTGCTTTACGACATGAACACCAACTCGACATTTATAGAAATATCTCTGACTCCATCTACCCCAATCAACTAGTAGAAAATAAAATATAACCAATATAGTGTTTAAATGTGATTTAAATATAACGTTACTGTTACAATGTCAATAATAATCAAAGTACTAATAGCCGGACTTTAATAATCTTCGTACGCCTTTCTAATTTGATTGATATAATGGTAGGTTTAATTTAAATTTATGCAACATTCTTTTTAAAAATGACAAGAGGTGTCTTGTGACAGAGGGCAGAGTTTATGTAAACCATAACGTGTAATTATATGACGTAATTAGTGTGATAGATATTAACTTTAAGAAGTGTGTGTTTGCGTAATTGCCAACACGTGATATCTTGTTTTTGTTTCTTCAATTCAATAGCGGCCTTTTAGTTTGATGCTTTATATTGATTTTCAGAAATAGGATCCCCATAAGTAAAGATTTACATAATGGCGGTGTGTCGGGTTTCCTTCTCTATTTGGATATGTCTTCAACGAGTTGCGACCGGCTCATGTTACAGGCGTATTTAATCTTTCATATCGTGTTTCCTGTTCCTTTATATTGTTAATCCATATAAAGTATTGTATAAGACAAGCCTCGGTGACTGAGGCTCGCTCCCTCTTAAATTTCGCTAATGGAATTCTAAGCTCGACTTGACGTAATTATTAAATAGTTTAGAAAGTTATTTTCCATAAAGAAACCAATTACATGATCGAAGTTGTATTTTTTTCTGGGACGGTCACCCCGGCTTCAGCAAATATACCGGCGACATAATCATGGTATCAAGTAACTGATTTGGATCAAATACCTCACATACATACATACATACATACATACATACATACATACATACATACATACATACATACATACATACATACATACATACATACATACATACATACATACATACATACATACATACATACATACATACATACATACATACATACATACATACATACATTCATACATACATACATACATACATACATACATACATACATACATACATACATACATACATACATACATACATACATACATACATACATACATACATACATACATACATACATGCATGCCCCACAAATACCCCACCTACATACATGCAGGTGCTTCCCATCATAGATCATGATACTTCTGGTATATTGCACAAAAATACGTCCTGAAAAGTTATTGTGATTTTATGATAATGATTATGAATAATAATAATAATAATGATAATGATAATGATAATGAAATTTTATTTAATGAGATTTAAAGGGATTATATTGGCAAGTTACACAAACACGCTGTTAATCCAGACTTTTCCTGTACGCAGTGTGCACAAAATAATGCTTATGTATTGACGTATAACCTTTATTTTCTTGAAAGTTATCAAATTAACAGTCATTGAATATTGGCCAAAACTTTAATACGCCCGCAATAGAGTATTGCGCAATGTTTACATTGAACTCCGTAAACTTCCCGAACAAAGCCTCGATAACGAGATTGGGAACGAGTCTTCACGATGTTATCCGATGATTGACCGGTTATTCGATGATTGAGCGGAAACCCGAAAGCGGTTCGTTGGAAATGGCGAATGTAAACAAAACAAAAACATGGCTTCAGAAACCCGATGTTTGTTATAAAGAGGTTATGCAATTGGACACTTTAGACGCGTAAATCTCTAAGTTATAAGTGTTTCTTCATGCTGGACGTGTGTATTTAGGACAGGGAATTGACGGTAATATTCCAATATAATCCCTTTAAACAAGTAAATCATCCATGAGGTCCTCAAACATATATACATTATTATCATCGATGTGCTAAATAACATAGTCACATGAAAAACAAATACACGAAACAGCATAAGAAATTATTCATCGATTTTAGGTACAAGAATATATATGTAATGACAATACGAATTGAAAAACAGTTGTCGCATAGGAACTTAAAGAAATATCTTTAATATAACATATATAATAATTGTTTACATTTTTTGATGATTTAACATATTCATTCCAAGAAAGAGTTTTATAAGTTGTCACACCTTGTAATTTTTCACTTTTACTGCAATAATTTTCTTCATCATTTAAATGGATTGCTAATGGCGATTCTTCTTCATACAAACAATAACCTTTGCTTTTGGATGAAAATACTTGTATAAAAGTTACGTTGTTATTGCAATGATAGACATGCCATTCAATTTACACCAGGTATAAGCATTGATAAGACCATTTGACAAGTCATCAACTGATCGACTTATTAAATGTAGGCATAGTTGTGTCAGCTAAAAACATATCAGTATTAGTATTTCCATGCCGAATGGCAAATCACTGATATTTATAAAAAAATAAAAGCGGTCCTAGGACAGATCCCTGAGGAAATCCCGATGCAATAGGTAAATTAAGATTCACTTCACTTTAATTCGATCACTTTATTTCTTGCAACACATGAGATTTTACTTTAATGGGGTTTAATGTCATTTTCAACACATTTCGGGTTGTATATGACTTATCCAATTTTATTAGTCGATAAAGACCTCAGAATGATTTGTGTAGAACTGCCGTCCTTCCCCAAGTAATTGGCAAACTTTCTCACATAAAGACTCGAAGCAACGACGTTAGCGGTGGTTGGCAAATAAACTTGAGACGGTACCTTAGACAACTCGGTCAAGGAGGAAGGCACAGGAGAATATGAATATAGAATACAGTTTAATAACTTATAACAATACATAAAAAACTGTGACAAGGCATAACTACATAACTTTACAAACATTCGTGTTGGTATTAAGGTTTGACAGAAGGTACATTAAGCAAGTGGAAAGAGAGACTATGGAGAAAGAACATAAATTAGAAGGGAGAGAAATAAAAAGAATATTCCCCAGGGGGATAGGGACAGAGTTATGATCTATCAGAGTTCTTTTCTCTTTTTTCTTTTTTTTATTATTAATTTTTCCCATTCTTAATAGAGATCAAGTAATATATATACAATTATAAAGTATTATACATTTACAAAATTGAATAATTTGAGGAATGAAAGATGAATGAATGTGGTGAATTATTTTATATGCTATTGATATAGATATATATATTTATTTTGAAATTGTAAGGTGTGTAGGGGGATGGTCCTCCCCGACCCTCGCACACCTAGGATGGGGAGAATAAATGGGTCATCCAAATGGGTGACTGAAAAAAAATAAATATTTAGAACATTAGTAAATAAGTTATTAGTTACCCCGACAACGGATGTAACCTATGTTGAGCTAGCAAATGCCAAAAAGATTCGAAGGTGGAATCAAACGTAACGGAGAACCGTCCGCCACGCAAGCTAGCTGTCCTTCACAAAAAGGGGCTAAAACCCCATCAATTTCTCCCTTTATATGTCTAATTAATATTCAATTGGCCATGCCTTTACCGGTCTTCAGCCAGTTGATATATATATATATATATTTGTGTAAATGTGGTTGCGAAAGTATATAAAGCTGCAGACAATGTGTTTAACATTATATCGCAACCCAATTCGGACAAATGTGTGTCATCTAGGGAAATCATACTTCGAGACTCTTAAATATCCGAGTACTTCATGTATGCCCCACCACGATTGATACAATATGTACTTATACAACTGTTGATTCTATTCCTGGTTTTGTTAGCTATGAAATTAAATTGCAAATATCGCCATGGCATCCTTGATAGAATCTGTGACCAAACCACGATTGTCTGTGGCATTACTTACGAAATTTTGTTATGTAACTTTTTTTATTTCCAATGGGACTTCTACCATGGGACGTAAACCTAAGTCATTACCACCACAGTGTAGCGCTAGTAACGCGGAAGGTTCGTTAAATGTCAATAAATTATTGATGGCTGCCTCCAGGTCAAACACCCTTATTCAGGCTTTGAACTCCCATAGCATACTTCCACCTATGGCACGGAGTCCTAAATGTACCCCATCTTGACGGTGATGAGCCCTCTGCAATGCATTCCTTGTGATAGAAGATCCTACTATCCAAACCTTGAACTTGGCACGGTGACCTAAAATTTACTTAGTCACAGTTAGTACCTGCTGTGATTTATGTGTGCGCCGCATATGTATCTACCATTAAATTAAAACTACACGTGACAAATCGTGTATAAAGTAGTTATCATTATAGAGTACATCAAAACCACATTAACTAGTACATATGGGCAACTGGTACCCGGATACATTAAATCCGCTAATGAAAAAACCCATTTCTACATTACAATATGTTTAAAATCCAAGTGACTTGTCTCTTTTTACACTTGTTCTTTCTACTTGTAAAATACACTCAAAATTAATAGTAATCGGTCTGTGTTTTAATTGAAAACACGCGCTCACAACTTTATCATTATTCCATGGTACCATTCAAACCATAGATATATCCACTATTCTTTATGCATACTAAATGTACCAGACCCTTCAACGGATTCACAGTACCCTTATTTGCTATATAATTTAGAAAATCGGATCGCCGGCTTTCACATAACAGCATATGGCAATCCTTAAATATGTAAATTAATTATCTTTATTTATTGATAAAACAATTAGGCTGTTCAAGTGTTCTGATAAAAACGTAACTTTATTTCTTTTCTCCTGGTAACTGTAAAACCATAATATTTAATTGAAAACACACGCTCACAAACTTTATCATTAGTCCATGGTACCATTCAAACCATAAGTATATTTAATATTCATTATATATAATAAATGTACTAGGCCCGTCAACGGATCCAAAGTACCCTTATTTATTATCTAATTTAGAAAATCGAGTCGCCGGCTCTCATAACAGCATATGGCGGTCCTAAAATATATAAATTTATTGAATGTTCTTCAAGCTAATAGCTAGTATTGCTATCACGCGAGCTGTATTAGGCAATGGTCATGTCATTGAAACCTACATTGTTAACACAAGCATATTTAATATAACGAGGCCCGACAACAGTTCCCTATTACCTTATCTCGGGTTTATAAATTTTCCCTAAAACATTAACGCAGTTAGATTAAAGTTGCCACGTGAAGGCTAGCGGATGTAAGTTTTATATGCATTAGATCTCTACTGGCCTCTGTTTTTAATATAGTCAACTGTATAACCACTCTTAAATATGGAAGATGCACCTCAAATCTTGAACGAGTGAGATAATATATTTTTGTTGCCCAGACCGGCAAATCCTAAGGCTTTTTTAATTCTACATTAAATTAAAAAGTCGTGAGATGACATTCGTCAAAATGACAAAACAGAGGCCCTTTAACATTAGCCCTGTACTTCATATAGATTTCTACCTGTTTAAAACAAAATTCGTTATCTTTTGATTGGGGGATAACTACGTGTGTACCTAAACCCCTCTGGTCGGTCTTTGATGTTCTAAAATAGATCCGGATATAAGAGCCCCAATGAGGTTCTCTATTTCTTGTTGAAAAGGTTGTGAAAGGCCTCTGGAACTATGCACAGTACCTTGGAGGCGTGACCTGGCAAAAGGCTTTCTAGTTTCTGCCACTGAAATCGGCTTATAGCATCACAGATTTTGTTTTCTGACCCATAATATGTTTCGCTTTAACTTGAATGTTGTTATTCAAAATAAAGAGAACGAGATGTCAAATCAGACACAACTACTTTGTTTTTTGATGATTTTGTATTTATTATCTCTACTAATGCGTTATCATCTCATTTTTGTGTCACTGTTTGACCCCAATTACAGAAGGCTAGCATAACTGGGACCAGCTCTAAATTGGTAATATCTCTACGTCTTCCTCTCAGAATTTGGGCCATGCAAAAACAAACAATCTCCACAGTCCATTGATTTATTCCCTGCTGCATCAGTGTAAAGCTCTATAGATTCATTGGTTACCCAGTCCTTTTCATTGAACATAGTTACGCCATCGTAGCTCTCTAAGAACGTTAACCAGACATGTGTATCTTCTCGGAGTCCTTCATTTACCCTTATAAAATGATATGACTTAGTGGCCTGGGACATAGCATCATATAATCGTCGGTTAAATGCTCTATCAGAAGGAATTGCCTTTGTTATGAAATTCAACGGGCCAACTACTGACTGAAGATGTTTTAGTCGAATCTTTTTACATTTAGTTATATCTTTTAATAAATATCTTGCCTTTTCAATTTTCTTTACAGATACCTTCACTTCCTACTTGATTGAATTTATTTCTTAACCTTAGTATGTGATACATGTTACCGGGCCCACACACTTGTCTTCATGTAATGGTACCCCTAAGTACCTACGTATGTTATTAAACGTGCGTGTAAGAATTGCACCCCCGTCATATGTTTTATCAGCCATAATAAAGTCATCAAACAAATAATCTACGGCTGCAGACTAAGTGCCACTGCGGAAATGTTGCGAATTCCTTAAATATATAACATTGACAAAATGCATCCATTGGAAGCATATTTTAATTTTTTTTTATTTTTTATAAAAAAATTTTATAATCCAAAAGCCATTCTCAGACTTTATACCCAGCAGTTAAAAGTCGCCTGGCCATGTTGGACAAAGATTGAAAGCTGAAAAAATATCCTTTTTCGCAATAAATGCGTCATTTCCTAAATCGCGTATCGTGCAGACTGCATTATTGAATTGAGAGTACTGTTCATGGCTATAGTTTGTGTCTTTGTGATCATTCACACTACATCCTTTTGGGGATGACAAATTTGTTATCAGTCCCCAACCACCTGTGCTTCTGGGAACTAGACCCGCAGGATTTAGTCTCAGATTTGGAATCGGAGGTTGTCGAAGGGGCTAATAATTCGACCTTACAACATATCATTGTATAATTTTTCATTTCAAATTTGCTCATTCTATTTTGCAGAAAATAATTTCGTAGAAATTATAGGACTATTTTAGAGGATCACCCCGCTTCTTCGATTAAACCTACTTTGCTCCTATTCTAAAATACATGTGAGCTTCAGTCTATCCTCTTTGTCAGCTTTAATCGTTAACCAATCTTCAATGACGCCTTCCAAGCATTACTTTACAACAACGCGCTAGGTAAACAATGTACACTTACACTTTTTGTTTTTACAAATATATACGACAGCTTTTAGTACGAAAGTTAGATGAATAAAATAATTATACTAATATTACGTTCCTGGACGCACTAAAATAGGAATTTTACTTGATAATAGGCCCCACAAATTACCGTTAGTTTTGAAAAACAATGTGCTTGTCCACGTGGTCGTCGAAAACACAACTTTTCATAATTTTGATATTTAAACTAGTATTACCGTAACATGTAAATACAGAGTACTTATTAAAACAAAAAACAACAACAAAAAACAAAACAAAAAAAAACAAAAAATCAAAAATCAAAAAAAATCTCAATAAACCTTGATGATGAAATTAAAATTTAACTCATTCGTGCCTATTTGAATTGTAATTCCCGGTCGACCATGTGCTCGGTTTATAGGACCACGAGGTCGGCGAATGAACCAACATTTATTAATTTCCCAAATTTCGCTTGGGAGTTCTTTTCAGTAGATACATACTTAATTTTACCACCGAACCTACAATTAATAATATAAATCATGACGAACGAATATTTTACGTGTCCTTTAAAATCTTTTAAAACGTCGGCAAACCAACCCGACAACGCCGTCGGTGAAGAACCACAATATTTAATTTAATTCCGACATATTAATAAAATCACCATTGCATGTCGTTATAAGGTGAATATATAAAAACAAAATTTAAAACGTATAAATACTTCACAACGACAAACTTTCATTTAACTAGTTCGTGTCCCTTAAATTATAACAGCCATAGGAAACCATGTGCTTGTTTGGCAATACCAACGAGGCAGGTAAAAAAACACACAAAAAAAATTCCTAATTCCAACATTAACAATAATGTTCCCAATGCAAGTCATTACAAACAGGTTATATTACACAAAAATAATTAAATTAATAAATAAATCATAATCATTAGGTTATAATATAAGTATTTCCTGCTTTAAAAAATTATACAAGTGTTTTTTTTTCGTTGAATAAGTCTTAATCTTTATGAACGATTAATCCATCTATTGTCTTCATTATGAAATGTATCTGACATAGTGGGCACTGGTATTCATGCATAAATGGTACATCAACCCAGAGTTGAGTTGCCTTAGTATTGCAGGTTTGAATTTTTGATGCATTCTTTTGAACATTATAAAGTCTTGATTATTACTTATTCTGTTTTTCCAAAATGAGGTTTCGTGTGTGGTAATTGGATCTTTTATTTGGTTTCGCCATAAACTTTTACTTGGTAGTGATTTTGTGTCTTTCATGAAATTATTCAATATGTGTTGAAGTTTATAATTGTCGAGTATCTGACACATATCAGTATATGTTGGAGTTTATACTTGTCAAGTATCTGACACATATCAGTATGTGTTGGAGTCTATACTTGTCAAGTATCTGACACATATCAGTATGTGTTGGAGTTTATACTTGTCAAGTATCTGACACATATCAGTATGTGTTGGAGTTTATACTTGTCAAGTATCTGACACATATCAGTATGTGTTGGAGTTTATACTTGTCAAGTATCTGACACATATCAGTATGTGTTGGAGTTTATACTTGTAAAGTATTTGACACATGTCAGTATATGTTGGAGTTTATACTTGTCAAGTATCTGACACGTATCAGTATGTGTTGGAGTTTATACTTGTCAAGTATCTGACACATATCAGTATACGCTGGAGTTTATTTTTGTCAAGTATCTGACACATATCAGTATGTGTTGGAGTTTATACTTATCAAGTATCTGACACATATCAGTATGTGTTGGAGTTTATACTTGTCAAGTATCTGACACATATCAGTATGTGTTGGAGTTTATACTTGTCAAGTATCTGACACGTATCAGTATGTGTTGGAGTTTATACTTGTAAAGTATCTGACACGTATCAGTATCTGTTGGAGTTTATACTTGTCAAGTATCTTACACGTATCAGTATGTGTTGGAGTTTATACTTGTCAAGTATCTGACACATATCAGTATGTGTTGGAGTTTATACTTGTAAAGTATTTGACACATATCAGTATCTGTTGGAGTTTATACTTGTCAAGTATCTGACACATATCAGTATGTGTTGGAGTTTATACTTGTCAAGTATCTGACACATATCAGTATGTGTTGGAGTTTATACTTGTCAAGTATCTGACACATATCAGTATGTGTTGGAGTTTATGCTTGTCAAGTATCTGTCACATATCAGTATGTGTTGGAGTTTATACTTGTAAAGTATCTGACACATATCAGTATGTGTTGGAGTTTATACTTGTCAAGTATCTGACACATATCAGTATGTGCTGGAGTTTATACTTGTCAAGTATCTGACACATATCAGTATGTGCTGGAGTTTATACTTGTCAAGTATCTGACACATATCAGTATGTGCTGGAGTTTATACGAGTACTTGTCAAGTATCTGTCACATATCAGTATGTGTTGGAGTTTATACTTGTCAAGTATCTGACACATATCAGTATGTGTTGGAGTTTATACTTGTAAAGTATCTGACACATATCAGTATATGCTGGAGATTATACTTGTCAAGTATCTGACACATATCAGTATGTGTTGGAGTTTATACTTATCAAGTATCTGACACATATCAGTATGTGTTGGAGTTTATACTTATCAAGTATCTGACACGGATCAGTATGTGTTGGAGTTTATACTTGTCAAGTATCTGACACATATCAGTATGTGTTGGAGTTTATACTTGTCAAGTATCTGACACATATCAGTACGTGTTGGAGTTTATACTTATCAAGTATCTGACACATATCAGTACGTGTTGGAGTTTATACTTGTCAAGTATCTGACACATATCAGTATGTGTTGGAGTTTATACTTATCAAGTATCTGACACGGATTAGTATGTGTTGGAGTTTATACTTGTCAAGTATCTGACACATATCAGTACGTGTTGGAGTTTATACTTATCAAGTATCTGACACATATCAGTACGTGTTGGAGTTTATACTTGTCAAGTATCTGACACATATCAGTATGTGTTGGAGTTTATACTTGTCAAGTATCTGACACATATCAGTATGTGTTGGAGTTTATACTCGTCAAGTATCTGACACATATCAGGGATGAAGCCCTTCTGTGCAACATTCGAACCATCAATAAACTGTTTATAGCGGCGTATGAAAAGAGTATGACTCCGCGTATTCCGTGATAACGAAAGTAGCTTGCGGAGAAACATTAGTTTGCGTTTTCCAATTTCAGCGGTAAGGCGTTTTAGCCCAAGCATAGACTCGCACATGTCGGATCGTGTTCTTTTGAGACGCTCTGTATCATTTTCCCTACACAATTCTGTTATTTATTTTTCGTGTTTAATTCCGCGTTTGTAAGATTGTTCCACAATTAGCAGCCGTATATTGCCGCAGTGTTATTTTTTTTTCCATATAGACTTTTTGAGACAAGTGCATTCAAACCAGGTCTTACACTCAAGCCCAGCATGGCATGAAACGCGTTTATTTTTCATCTTTCTACTGTTCGATCTTTACTTTTGTGAAACATGTCCTGACGAATACCAAGATTGACTATAGTATTGACATTCTCGAGATACCAGTCACCAAATAAAAGTTTTGGTTATATTGTATTATGTTGGTACCGAATGTCATGATGCAGGATTTAGACGCATTAATATCAAATTGCCTTGTTATAGAGTAACTGTAAACAATGTCGAGTACTTTCTGTGGGTTCTATGGACTTGTTCCTATGAAGGCAATGGGAATTTAATTGATTTCGTCTTAAGGAAGGCATCAGTTCGTTTTCATAATGTGGCTTTGCGAGACCTGGTAACAGTTCAAATTATATATATTTATGTTTTGAATCAAAATAGAATAATTTTTCCAAATAAAACGCCATTGAAAAAATAAGGAAAACTGTACCAACACTATTATTGTTATTATTAGCTGATATCGAATCGTCTAGTATTTTTGTCAGAGCTGTCTGACAAGAATGATTTGTTCCGATTACAGACTGTCCGGAACAAAACAGCATGTTTGCTTCGAAATATCTTTTCGGTTGAGTGCTTACATGCTTTTCAATGATAAGGGGTACAATTGTTATATTTTGGATTCTTTTTGTGTAAGGTACTTCTTTGTTTTTTTTAAATAAACTTAGATTTGTATTAGAAGTAATAATTGTATTGAGTGTTTTTTTAAATCAGGGGTTGGCTTTAAGAATCGGAACCAGCTGCTTTCGTGGTATGTAAAGACTTAGGGGTTTCACTTACCAATAACCCCCCCCCCCCCCCCCCCCCCCTTAGTGACGGTAGCAAGATTATTGCGACCAAGAAATTGGATCTGTGTAAATTAGTTGGGCATTATATTTGTTTAAAAAACTTAAAATGACCATATTTTTGTATACATAAATGAACATTGGCACATTTTCATGAGTCCTGCCAAGTTTGGATGACATTGGTAACCAATGGATGACGATATAACAGTTTAACGATGCGTAGTGATTCACTGCCAGAATTGTCAAAACTGAAGGGCGGTCATCAAAACATCAAAATTGTGAACATGGAACCTGGTTAACCCCATGTTTTTTCCTGCAATCTTGGACTAACAGAGCACAATCTACGGAAACGAGACACTTTTAGAACTATTGGCAATGTGTTCAGTGTTCAAGAAGTGCATGTCTCTATGTGTAGAACAAAAATAAATGGTGTGTGAGACGTTAAGTTCTTGTTCAACAGAGGAGAGCGGAACATAAGGAATTTTGAATTCATGATAATTGTGTAGTCTTTCATGAATAGCCCACATAATAAGTTCATTTTTATAAACCGATACTGACTAGTTAGCAACACCGTAGTGTTTTCATAAACTGGACAGAAATGGTCATTAAAGTCTGTTCTGACGCATGTGAGTTGGAGATTGGGTTACCTTCATTGTTACGAATTGATTGTGTTTGTGTTTGATTTTTAGAGCCAGATAATTCATGTAAACTGTTCCAAAGTTCCTATTATTTGAACTGATAATTATCCGATAATAGTTTTGCTTAGCTTAAAAGATTAGAGACTTAACCTTTCGTCTCCGTAATTTATAGTTTGCAATATCGTGATGTTTTTATTTGTGAAAAACATTTATTTAATTTGACGCAAAGAGCATTTCTATATTCTTCATCTACACAGTCAGGCAAGTAAACCTTTTTTACTCGTCTGCGTCTTATAGGGGCATGTGTATTAAAAATCATATTGAATAGTACATGGGAATTATGTTGTGCATTTTCAGGATTGACAAATACATCTATTTCTGACCATGGTTGTTCTTACAAATCTGTGATAAATTTGGTTTAATCGAAATGTTTCATGGGCCAGTATGGTATTGTTTTATGAACAAGGCCTTTAATATAACTTGAAGAAAGTTTTCTTGTGACACGTACAGGGAAATGATCACTGATTGAGTAATGAGGAACGCTAATTTCAGAAATATTTTGAGACCTGTTAGAGTAAACATGACCAATTAAGGTTGATGTAATATCCAATATGGTTCCATCATATTTAGCAACGACTTTATAGTGTTATCTGACTTAAATAAGGTCACTAAGAAATAACGTTTGCTTTTCTTCAATAAGTTACCTTTCTGTGGCATCATTGAAGTGAACATACCAACTAGTTGTCGCAGATGGAGGTCTATCAGTTGTTAGAAAACAAGCAAAAGCTTTGAGATAATTGAACTTCAAGTCAAAATTGACTAGATATCAAATAAACATTCTCGAGATCCAGTCTTTGAACACATGGTAATCATCTTTATATAAATAACCAAACTACCGCTATTCTAGAGTCTATAGTTTCGAAACAAATTGAAATTATCTATCTGAAGTTTTTTGTCCAAAAATGAATAATTTAATTAAGTTTCACATATCATGTCTCGGTGCTGTTGCGATATAAGACATTTTATTTCATCAAGTTTTTGATAAAATCAAATTCATAATATTTAGTCCCTTTTTCTTAAAACCATGGTCCCTGGATTCGATTTCCATTACACATTTTAATACCGTATTTAACATCAATTTCATCAATATTATTACTCTCAATAATATTAGAACTATTAATGGATTGTAAAATAGTATTTTTTTTTTTTTTTTAATTACAATCAATATTTGAAACAGTTACATGATTATAATAATCAAAACAGAGGGCCTTGTGGTTGATATATGAATTAGAACTACCAGTAGAACAAATGTTAACATATGCATGTTGTTTAACAGCATCATCCTGGCAAATTCATTCAGAGCAAACGTTACATATATAATTAGAGTCCGCCAAACTGCATTTCGTGAGTTATGTTTGTATTTTTTATTTTTACAATATCACACCGGTTATGGGAACCGTCGCATTTGGTACATGGACGTCTAGTGTCTGAAATACAATAAACACTACACTTGCGATTATTGTCAACAGAAGTGTTGTAAACAGTGTCATAACTATGGAGTCCGAAATGTTTTAGTGTAGAAGTAATTACAAGCGTGAATATTTGGTAAAATGTGCTTGTAAGAAATGTGAATTCCACGCTGGATGTGATACAACATTCAACTTTAAGCTCAGTCTTATGACCATGCTATGTTAACGCGGTTATACTTAACACTTATTGTGAAACATGTTTCGTTTTGGCGTCATTGAACACGAATGGCTTTCGATATTGTTGTCTTTTCGTTTAGTGTTTTTTTTTCGAATGGCGTTTTTTAAGCGGCTGTTTTGGTTCTGCATTCACCAAAACGAGTCATAACAATGTTATAACAATGTCTTAAAACAGAAATGAACAGTACAAGGAAAAAAAAATCTTACCCCTATATTAATACGCTAGTTGATCATTTTTGATATGTGACTTTTAGATGCTAATTTATTGCATACTACCCATTGTATATGTTAATGAATTTGCCATAAGTAAATATGCAAACATAACTAAATTAATGTAAAGTGTCCATTGACCATTCTATAGCCATGGATATTGTGTAAATCTCATTTACTCTAAAGTGTCAATTGACCATTCTATATCACCTGATATTGTGTAAATCACATTAACTGTGAAGTGTCCATTAATCATTCTATATCACCTGATATTGTATAAATCACATTTACTGTGAAGTTTCCATTGACCATTCTATATCACCTGATATTGTGTAAATCACATTTACTGTAAAGTGTCCATTGACCATTCTATATCACCTGATATTGTGAAAATCACATTTACTGTGAAGTGTCCATTGACCATTCTATATCACCTGCTATTGTGTAAATCACATTTACTGTAAAGTGTTAATCGACAATTCTATATCACCTGATATTGTGTAAATCACATTTACTGTGAAGTGTCCATTGATCATTCTATATCACCTGATATTGTGTAAATCACATTTACTGTAAAGTGTTAATCGACAATTCTATATCACCTGATATTGTGCAAATAACATTTACTGTGAAGTGTCCATTGACCATTCTGTATCACCTGATATTGTGTAAATCACATTTACTGTAAAGTGTCCATTGACCATTTTATATCACCTGATATTGTGTAAATCACATTTACTGTGAAGTGTCCATTGACCATTCTATATCACCTGATATTGTGTAAATCTCATTTACTGTGAAGTATCCATCGACCATTCTATATCACCTGATATTGTGTTAATCACATTTACTGTGAATTGTCCATTGATCATTCTATATCACCTGATATTGTGTAAATCACATTTACTGTGAAGTGTCCATTGACCATTCTATATCACCTGATATTGTGAAAATCACATTTACTGTGAAGTGTCCATTGACCATTCTATATCACCTGCTATTGTGTAAATCACATTTACTGTAAAGTGTTAATCGACAATTCTATATCACCTGATATTGTGTAAATCACATTTACTGTGAAGTGTCCATTGATCATTCTATATCACCTGATATTGTGTAAATCACATTTACTGTAAAGTGTTAATCGACAATTCTATATCACCTGATATTGTGTAAATCACATTTACTGTAAAGTGTTAATCGACAATTCTATATCACCTGATATTGTGCAAATAACATTTACTGTGAAGTGTCCATTGACCATTCTGTATCACCTGATATTGTGTAAATCACATTTACTGTAAAGTGTCCATTGACCATTTTATATCACCTGATATTGTGTAAATCACATTTACTGTGAAGTGTCCATTGACCATTCTATATCACCTGATATTGTGTAAATCTCATTTACTGTGAAGTATCCATCGACCATTCTATATCACCTGATATTGTGTTAATCACATTTACTGTGAATTGTCCATTGATCATTCTATATCACCTGATATTGTGTAAATCACATTTACTGTGAAGTGTCCATTGACCATTCTGTATCACCTGATATTGAGTAAATCTCATTTACGGTGAAGTGTCCATTGACCATTCTATGTCATCTGATACCGTGCAATTGTTTTAGCATGTCATATATTCGAATCGTGGTGAAATCGAAGGAAATATAACATCGGCGATATACTTGGTATGTTGTCACAAATTGTGTACAGTGTATTGCTTTTTAGAATAATGGATATTGCAATGTTGTCACAAATTGTGTACAGTGCATTGTATTTAGAAGTACTGGGTATTGCAATGTTGTCACAAATTGTGTACAGTGTATTGTATTTAGAAGTACTGGGTATTGCAATGTTGTCACAAATTGTGTACAGTGTATTGTATTTAGAAGTACTGGGTATTGCAATGTTGTCACAAATTGTGTACAGTGTATTGTATTTAGAAGTACTGGGTATTGCAATGTTGTCACAAATTGTGTACAGTGTATTGTATTTAGAAGTACTGGGTATTGCAATGTTGTCACAAATTGTGTACAGTGTATTGTATTTAGAAGTACTGGGTATTGCAATGTTGTCACAAATTGTGTACAGTGTATTGTATTTAGAAGTACTGGGTATTGCAATGTTGTCACAAATTGTGTACAGTGTATTGTATTTAGAAGTACTGGGTATTGCAATGTTGATTAAATGTGCAGTTTGAGTCTATTACAAATAAGCTATCGGTTTTCTAGAGTCCCTGCGTTCATGTTACAAGCAGACAAGATACTAATATATTGAACAAGATTGTTAATAAATAAGTGTTTGTTTCATTTCAAATATATTTATTAAAATTACCAATGTATCTGCTTAACTGAAAAGAGCAGTTTCATGGACAAGCAAAGAGTCCATAGATTACAAATGTAATGGAAAATCTTATTAGAGAAAATCTACTTTGCTAACGAGATTTATGATTTCCACCAACTTCTCTCATTCCCATAATTTGGTTTCCAAAACCTAAGCTGGATAAGATAATAAGATAAGATCTGATAAGATATTTCATTTCAACCAACGGTATAGGAGAACATTTACATTATACATGTTTAAATGACATAACACATACAATTTGACAAACCATAGTATTAAATGATAATTACAGTATGTACATGGCGCTATTAAAACAACAATAACAAAACACAACAACACAAAGCCGCCAACTATAGTCATATAACATTTAATTATACAACTAACATTATAATACAAGTATATATTTAACGCCTGGTCTTTTATAGTACGATGACTTCTTTTATATTATCATTTTGTACAACATAAACACCTCGATACCAATCCATTACGACATGGATTTAGAATTTTATCTGACCGTCTTCCATCACTGAGGAAAGTCTTTTGATATTTGAATATAATTATTTTCATATAGTTTCTTTTTTGAAATGAGCTTCCATGCTTGTTTAGATTGAAGTTGTGACGTTTCTTTAAAAGTTAGTAATAATCAAACAGACTATATATAGTGATCATCCTGTAAGTATCAGGTAAAACCCTTGTGTTTGATTATTAAGACTTCAGAAGTCGTGTGTTGGACTGTTTATCTAGTTTGAAGCTAATTAAACTTGAGATCAGAAAATGAACTGAGATCAATTTGTGTTAAGGAATAGAAAGCAGCGAGTTAAAAAACTCTCATTGTAAAAACGTGCTTATATATATATAAATATATATTAAAAAATAATTATCTCGTCTATCTGTATCTCTCTTTTCTAAAATTCTTCTTTTTTTCCTTCTTGTGCCGGACCGGTGATCTTCACCCTGTATATATCGGTCGAAGGATAATCCGCCCCCATTACACACAAGTGCAGTATCTTTGGCAAATGACTTCCGACGATACTTTGCCAATAAAATAATCAAGTTGAGAAATGATCTTGACAATATACCAATTGAAACACCCAGCAATTGTGGTTCTTCCTACTCGAATCCACCTGTTAACACAATGCCATTTACTGCGTTCAAACCACTCTCCGAAAATGATATTTTGAAACTTGTATATGCATCAAAATCGACAACATGTGAACTTGATGTGATTCCAACTTCAAAATTAAAGGAGCATTTTTCACAACTTGCTCCCGTTGTGACAGAAATTGTAAATCGATCACTGCTATCTGGTGTGTTCCCTGAGGAGTGGAAAAGTGCCGTGGTTAAACCTTTGTTGAAGAAGAAAGGTCTCCCGCTGGAACTGCAAAACTATCGTCCGGTATCAAATTTAACATTCCTCTCCAAAATTCTTGAAAAAGCTGCATTAAATCAAATCAATAAGCATAATGAAACTAACAATCTTCTCCCAGCTAATAAAAGTGCCTATAGAAAATACCACGTGGTTGAAACGACAATGGTCAAAATGTATAATGATCTTTTAGAAACCATAGATAAAAATCAAGTTACAATCGTGGTCATGATCGACTTGAGTGCAGCGTTCGATACCATCGATATCCCAATATTGACTCGAATCCTTCAAGATGAATTTGGTATTCATAGCACTCCTTTGAAATGGATCGAATCTTATCTCACGAACAGAACTATGAAAGTCTTAGTCTAACAGTTAGCATCTGACACTGAAGTAGTGAGGTTCGGTGTTCCGCAGGGTTCTTGTGCCGGACCGGTGATCTTCACCTTGTATATATCGGCTCTCAACCGAGTTGTGCAGAAATATCCAGCCGATCTCTATGGATATGCGGATGATCACAAGATTGCATTAAAAAATTCAATCGGGAAATGCTCAAAACGAGACAACTGTTCTTCAACAACTTAACAGTTGCCTCAATGAAATCATACAATGGATGACAACCTTCAAACTGAAAATGAATCAATCTAAAACTGAAATAATTATATATGGATCCAGACAACAGTTAGCGAAATTGAACATCACAAGTGTAAACGTTGGTGGGTGTGACGTAAAATGTGTTGATCATGTCAGAGATCTGGGTGTAATCATGACCAATACACTCAACTTTGACCATCACATCCAAAAAAAGTGTCGGATAGCTTATGTGCAGTTACGAAATCTTCGAGCTATACGTAAACATCTCACATAAAAGTCAACTGAATCATTAGTACATGGATTGGTTCATTCCCACATTGACTTCTGCAACGGTTTATTTACTGAAATTCCAGCCTATCAAATCAACAAACTACAGCGAGTCCAAAATCATGCCGCCAGAGTTGTCATGAATGCTTCCTATGATCAACCAAGTTTGGAACTACTAAAAGAATTACACTGGCTTCCAGTTAAAGCTAGAGTCATGTTCAAAGTCTTAGCAATGGTTTTCCGTGTCACCAATGGTACAGCTCCAGTATACCTGAGGAAAATGTTTGTACCTACTCGACTACGGTACAGACTACGATCACAAGGTGACATTAACTTTAACATACCTAGACGGCGAACAAAACCAGCAGACAGATCAATGGCCGTTGTTGGTCCCAAATGGTGGAATAATCTACCGAGTTATCTTAAAAACATTCAATCTGAATCCAGTTTTAGATCAAAACTGAAAACACATTTGTATAGTCAGTTTCATGAACAATGAGTGTGCTCTGGTTAAATACAAAATACCTGTAGCAATATAAAACAGTATTGATATATATGTTTGATGCTTGAAATGGAAACATACGTATAAATGTAACGTGTGCACAGTGCTAGAATACGTATAAATGTAACGTGTGCACAGTGCTAGAATACGTATAAATGTAGCGTGTGCACAGTGCTAGAATACGTATAAATGTAGCGTGTGCACAGTGCTAGAATACGTATAAATGTAACGTGTGCACAGTGCTAGAATACGTATAAATGTAACGTGTGCAGAGTGCTAGAATACGTATAAATGTAACGTGTGCACAGTGCTAGAATACGTATAAATGTAGCGTGTGCACAGTGCTAGAATACGTATAAATGTAACGTGTGCAGAGTGCTAGAATACGTATAAATGTAACGTGTGCACAGTGCTAGAATACGTATAAATTTAACGTGTTCACAGTGCTAGAATACGTATAAATGTAACGTGTGCAGAGTGCTAGAATACGTATAAATGTAACGTGTGCACAGTGCTAGAATACGTATAAATTTAACGTGTTCACAGTGCTAGAATACGAATCAATATAACGCATGTATTATGGAGTGATTTTTATGAAAATATCTTTTTAGTTTATTACATTTTATCTTCAAATGCAACATGTCAATTCTTGTTAATCTGCTCAATGCCAAGTTCTTAATATCTTAATTACTTTTGTAAAAACTTAAACTCAAGTATTATGTGAAAATATTTCAAACTTTCGTTTAATGTAAATACTGTTGAAGCCTAACTGATTGTAGCAATTGAAGGTGTAAAAAAGGTTTTAATTTTGGTGTACATAACATTTTTACCATGTATTGTCCAGTATATCTTGTTTGCGTATATGTTTTCTTTTGATGATTAAGTATCTAAACTATGCAAAAAACATGTATGTGCAAACAAAACAATTTAAGTATTTAAGGAAGAAGTTAATAGAGGATGAGGGTGAACAAATTTTTAAGGACATAGTTACTGTCTGGATAGATTACCAGACAGATTGGAAAGCCGTTAGTATTTTGTGAAATTGAATTCAAATTTGTGAACTTTATATATATTTGGATATTATCCGATATTTGGACAATGTTTTTATCTAAGTTTATTCGTAAATAGTTTATGTTATGGACACCGCTTTTGTAGTGTGATTTTAGTGAATCCAGTAACAACTTAGGTACAATACTGTGATTTTGATTATATATATATATCTATATCTTTGGAACTATTTTATTATAAACTGTGTGACTTTAAATTAAAACAAAACTGATAGAAATTGATTAGAGTCGTCTTTGCTGTCTGTGACCTTCAATGTAAAAAAATATTTAGTATTTTCAACTTCATCGACGTCTACAAAATTTACTCATTCATCAACAAACTACGCTCAACGCATCGGCACGTCCACCCACAGACGTTACGTTGACGACGAATCGTTCCCCGTTCATAACCGTTACGTAATAGCATGTATAGTGCTAGAATACGTATCAATGTAACGCATGCACAGTGCTAAAATACGTATCAATGTAACCCATGCACAGTGAAAGAATACGAATTAATGTATCGCATGTACAGTTCTAGAATAAGAATCAATGTAACGTGTACACAGTGCCAGAATGCGTATCAATGTAACGTGTGCACAGTGCTAGAATACGGGTATCAATGAAACAATTGTACAGTGTTATTATACGTATCAATGTAAAAAATGTACTGTGCTAGAATATGTATCAATATAACGTAAGCACAATGCTAGAATACGGGTATCAATGAAACGATTGTACAGTGCTAGAATACGTATCAATGTAACGCATGTACAGTGCTAGAATACGTATCAATGTAACGCATGTACACTGCTACAATACGTAGCAATGTAACGCATGTACACTGCTACAATACGTATCAATGTAACGCATGTACAGTGCTAGAATACGTATCAATGTAACGCATGTACAGTGCTAGAATACGTATCAATGTAACGCATGTACACTGCTACAATACGTATCAATGTAACGCATGTACACTGCTACAATACGTATCAATGTAACGCATGTACACTGCTACAATACGTATCAATGTAACGCATGTACACTGCTACAATGCGTATTAATGTAACGCATGTACACTGCTACAATGCGTATCAATGTAACGCATGTACAGTGCTAGAATACGTATCAATGTAACGCATGTACACTGCTGCAATACGTATCAATGTAACGCATGTACAGTGCTAGAATACGTAACAATGTAACGCATGTACACTGCTACAATACGTATCAATGTAACGCAGTACAGTGCTAGAATACGCATCAATGTATCGCATGTAAAGTGTTAGAATACGAATCAATGTAACGTATGTACAGTGTTAAATATACGTATCAATGTAATGCATGTAAACTGCTAGAAAACGAATCAATGTAACGCATGCATAGTGCTAAAATACGTACTAATGTAAAGCATGTACACTGCTAGAATACGAATCAATGTAACGCATGCATAGTGCTAGATTACGTATCAATGTATCGCATGTACAGTGATAAAATACGTACTGATGTAAAGCATGTACACTGCTAGAATACGAATCAATGTAACGCATGCATATTGCTAGATTACGTATCAATGTATCGCATGTACAGAGCTAGAATACGTATCAATGTAACGCATGCACTGTGCTAGAATACGAATAAATGTAACGCGTGTACAGTGCTAGAATACATATTAATGTAGCGCATGTACAGTGCTAGAATACGGGTATCAATGTAACGCATGCACTGTGCTAGAATACGTATCAATGTAACACATGTACAGTGTTAGAATACGAATCAATGTAGCCCATGTACAGTGCTAAAATACGAATTAATGTTAAGCATGTGCAGCGCTAGAATACGAATAAATGTAATGCATGTACAGTGTTATAATACGTATTAATGTAGCGCATGTACAGTGCTAGAATACGTATCAATGTAACGCATGTACATTGCTAGAATACGTATACATGTATCTTATGTATAGTTCTAGAATACGTATCAATATAACGCATGTACAGTGCTAGAATACGAATCAATGTAGCGCATGTACAGTGCTAGAATACGAATCAATGTTAAGCATGTGCAGTGCTAGAATACGAATAAATGTAGCGCATGCACTGTGCTAGAATACGTATCAATATAACGCATGTCCAGTGCTAGAATACGAATCAATGTAGCCCATGTACAGTGCTAGAATACGAATCAATGTTAAGCATGTAGAGTGCTAGAATACGAATAAATGTAATGCATGTACAGTGTTATAATACGTATCAATGTAGCGCATGTACAGTGCTAGAATACAAATCAATGTAACGCATGTACAATGCTAGAATACGTATCAATGTAACGCATGTACATTGCTAGAATACGTATACATGTATCTTATGTATAGTTCTAGAATACGTATCAATATAACGCATGTACAGTGTTATAATACGTATCAATATAACGCATGTACAATGCTAGAATACGTATCAATGTAACCCATGTACATTGCTATAATACGTATACATGTATCTTATGTATAAATCTAGAATACGTATCAATATAACGCATGTACAGTGTTATAATACGTATCAATGTAGCGCATGTACAGTGCTAGAATACGAATCAATGTTAAGCATGTACAGTGCTAGAATACGAATCAATGTTAAGCATGTACAGTGCTAGAATACGAATAAATGTAATGCATGTACAGTGTTATAATACGTATCAATGTAGCGCATGTACAGTGCTAGAATACAAATCAATGTAACGCATGTACAGTGCTAGAATACGTATCAATGTAACGCATGTACATTGCTAGAATACGTATCAATGTAACGCATGCATAGTGTTGGAATAAAAATCTATGTAACGCATTTACAGTGCTAGAATACGTATCATTGTAACGCATGTACAGTGCTAGAATATGTATCAATGTCACGCATGCATAGTGCTGGAATGATAATCAATGTTTCGCATGTACAGTGCTAGAATACGTATCAATGTAACGTATGAACAGTGCTAGAATACGAATCAATGTGACGCATGCATAGTGCTAGAATACGAATCAATGTAACGAATGTGCAATGATAGAATACGTATCAATGTAACGCATGCATATTGCTGAATTGATAATCAATGTAATGCATGTACAGTGCTAGAATACGTATCAATGTAACGCATGTAAAGTGCAACAATACGTATCAATGTAACGCATGTATACTGTTAGAATACGTATCAATGTAGCGCATGCACAGTGCTAGAATACGTTTCAATATAACACATGTACCTTTGCTAGAATACTTATCAATGTAACGCATGTTCAGTGCTAGAATACAAATCAATGTAGCGCATGTACAGTGCTAGAATATCTAGCAATGTAATGCGTGTACAGTGCTAAAATACGTATCAATGTAATACATGTACAGTGCTAAGTACGTATCAATGTAACACATGTACAATGCAACAATACGTATCAATGTAATGCATGTACACTGCTAGAATACATATCAATGTAGCGCATGTACAGTTCTAAAATACGAATCAATGTAACGTATGTACAGTGTTAAATATACGTATCAATGTAATGCATGTAAACTGCTATAAAAATGAATCAATGTCACGTATGTACATTACCAGAATACGTATCAATGTAACACATGTACAGTGCTAAAATACGTACTAATGTAAAGCATGTACACTGCTAGAATACAAATCAATGTAACGCATGCATAGTGCTAGAATACGTATCTATGTTACCTATGTAGAGTGCTATAATACGTATCAATGTAACGCATGTACAGTGCTAGAATACGTATCTATATAACGCATGTGCAGTGCTAAAATACATACCAATGTGACGCATGGACATTGCTAGAATGTGTGTCAATGTAACTCATGCACACTACTAGAATACGTATCAATGTAACGCATGCATAGTGCTAGAATACGTATCAATGTCACGCATGTACAGTGCTAGAATACGTATCAATGTAACGCATGTCCACTGCTAGAAAACGTATCAATGTCACGCATGTACAATGTTAGAATACGTATCAATGCAATCCATGAACAGTGCTAGAATACGTATAAATGTAACGCATGTCCACTGCTAGAAAACGTATCAATGTCACGCATGTACAGTGCTAGAATACGTATCAATGTAACGCATTCATAGTGCTGGAATGATAATCAATGTTTTTCGCATGTACAGTGCTAGAATACGAATCAATCTGACGCATGTATAGTGCTAGAATACGAATCAATGTAACGAATATGCAATGATAGAATACGTATCAATGTAACGCATGCATATTGCTGAAATGATAATCAATGTAATGCATGTACAGTGCTAGAATACGTATCAATGTAACGCATGTAAAGTGCAATAATACGTATCAATGTAACGCATGTACACTGTTAGAATACGTATCAATGTAGCGCATGCACAGTGCTAGAATACGTATCAATATAACGCATGTACCTTTGCTAGAATACTTATCAATGTAACGCATGTTCAGTGCTAGAATACAAATTAATGTAGCGCATGTACAGTGCTAGAATATCTACCAATGTAACGCGTGTACAGTGCTAAAATACGTATCAATGTAATACATGTACAGTGCTAGAATACGTATCAATGTAACACATGTACAATGCAACAATACGTATCAATGTAATGCATGTACACTGCTAGAACACGTATCAATGTAGCGCATGTACAGTGCTAAAATACGTATCAATGTAACGCAGTTCAGTGCTAGAATACGTATCAATCTAACGCATGTACACTGCTAGAATACGTATTAATGTAACGCACGTACAGTGCTAGAATACGTATTAATGTAACGCATGTACAGTGCTAGAATACGTATCAATGTAGCGCATGTACAGTGCTAGAATATGTATTAATGTAACGCATTTACAGTGCTAGAATACGTTTCAACGTAGCGCATGGGATCAGCTGGGTGTATATTTGTAACCCGCATTTGGTAATATTAAGACGCAAAAAGAGAAAAAGAAATAAACATGAAACACTGCAGTTATTATGTATGTGTAATTATGTATGTGTAATAATGTGTAATTACGTTTGTGTAATGATATATGTGTAATGATGTATGTGTAATTATGTATGTGTAATTATGCACATTTTACAATATTGAGAGGCATGTATTAATTTTCTGACTGATTAATTTACTTCATCAAAATCAAAATCGTAATGAAGATATCAACTAGTGTTATCCACATATCATGCATCACACCACGTATACCTATTAGCGTTCTAATATATGTATTTCAACTAGAATCCAATTTGACGGGCCTCTCTCAAAATGTATAGTTTTGCCCTAATGTTAAAATCGGTCTCTAATAGTTTGTAGCTGAACGTCGTTGAGATAATTTACGATATTAAGACAATACCAAGCGGCTGTCTGGATGGGCTTCTTTATATATAAATAGAGAGAAGATAAATGAGTATTAATTATATCCAGAACTTGACTGATTCCCGGTCGCGCCTCTGCTTTTTCCGTCTTCAGGACTACCGTTCAAGTGCGGCGCAGAGAATTAAAAGGAGCCAGCCGCCACTCTACTGCTGGTATTATTACTGCGTATCATATTGCAGCTGTATCGGGTTACCAGTCAATAGTGGAGTTGAATGTAATTCCCGGCTCTTGCAGTATCAGATGAGAAAAGCGCTGTTTCGCAGGCGGTAGGCAACTTTTTATAGTAAAACAAGTTTTAACTGTAAGCTTATAAATAATAAAGTATGGATAAAATGAGCGAATCTTCCGAAACCGATGAAAAGGGTGATAGTTCTGTTACTGTTAAGGGCGAGATCAACACAGAGGATACTATTAAGGTATGCGATATATATAGTCACATGTTTGATTATAAGAAGGTGATTCAAAGGGGAAGGGGGTCTTAAATAGTGGATGGTGGTGATTGGTAGATTGGATAATGTGTTAAGGCCCGGTGCATGAAGGTAGGTGTTTGCTTTTTTTAATTTATTTATTTTTAATTAATAACAACAATGGGTCGATATTAACTCTGATTATCTGTAAGTTACTTTTTGCTTTATATATGAGCACCAAACATGGGACCCTGGTGAACAAACGATTCAACGTTTAATGTTTGTGAGTTTTGGTTTATTGTTTACACCTGTGTTGTAAACATTATTAGTGTTAGTACAGGGGCTAGCTGTTTATATTACTATTGTTCCCCTTTACGTTCAAAAACACTTACAAATTAATTCAAATTAACATTATTTGAAATCAACCATTATTCAGACTGCATAAAGAGCGCTTTGAAAATTATGATTGTGACCTTAATAGTGTATGATGCAAGCGATGAAATTACAATTTCAGCTAAACAGTTTCAAATGTCAAGAAATTTGAGATCGTTATTGTGTACAATTCGAAATTATGCATAATATATAGACGCAACATGAGGCAGCATTCAATTAATATGAGACCTTATTTTATATTATATATCAGTTTTATATCAGATATACCTTGCTAACGAAAAAAAATCAACTGTTTTTTCCATATCAAGAGATTTTCTATGTTTAACAGTATTATATGTATGGGCGCTTGCTGATTAAAATACATTACGTTCAACATGGAGGTGACGTTGTTTCAGCTGTAAACTTGCTTGAAAACTTGTAAAATTTCTTCTCAGCACCTAGATTTCCTTTTGTATCAGTTGTCATGACATAATGGCATATTTTTGACAGCTAAAACATTATCTCCTTCAAACCTGCCACCACGACCATCATCATCATCATCATCATCATCATCATCATCATCATCATCATCATCATCAATCATCATCATCAATCATCACCATCATCTTTATGTGCAATACAACACAATCATCATCGCAATAATCATTATCAATGCCACTCATCATAAGCATCGTCATTATCATCACCATTATCACAATCTTTCTTATCTCTAAATCATCATCATCATCATCATCATCATCATCATCATCATCATCATCATCATCATCATCATCATCACCACGACCATCGTCATCATCATCATAATCAATCATCATCATCAATCATCACCATCATCTTTATGTGCAATACAACACAATCATCATCGCAATAATCATTTTCAATGCCACTCATCATAAGCATCGTCATTTCATCACCATTATCACAATCTTTCTTATCTCTAAATCATCATCATCATCATCATCATCATCATCACCACGACCATCGTCATCATCATCATAATCAATCATCATCATCAGTCATCACCATCATCTTTATGTGCAATACAACACAATCATCATCGCAATAATCATTCTCAATGCCACTCATCATAAGCATCGTCATTATCATCACCATTATCACAATCTTTCTTATCTCTAAATCAGTATCATCATAACAACCATCATTATCGTCATCTTAATGGTCGACATCTTAGTCATCATCATCATCATCATTACATAGTGACCAACACCACCAAAACCATTATAATCATCACCATCATCAGCATTATCATTATCATCATCAAATTAACATCGTCTTAATCGTCAGCATCTTAGTCAGCATCATCACCACACCAGTAGCCGTATTATTATCACCACCATCACCATCATCATCATTACCATCGTTATAGTTACCACTATCGTTTACTTGTGATAATGCGTAAATATCACATTAGCCTTAATCTTGATTAATATTGATTCAGAATCGTCCATTTCTTTGGACACAGAGTTTAAAGGGTCATTCATTAAGTTTATGGCATCAAATCTGATAGGCATTTTTATTAATTTATGTCTATCACTTTAATATTATTGACGTAGGAGTCATATGCTAATTGCTATTTTCAAGTTTGGTAAGTAAAATGATCAATGAAACCGATGGCTTGGGCGGATCCAGGGTTTCAGTCAGCATTTATGGAGGGTGTGTTTAAATAGCAATTTTCCACAAAATGACATTTTTAAAATAAAATTTGGAATCTCAGGGACTCCATGCACCCCGTCCACACTGCATGCGCGGGTGGATGAGATATATTTCGGTGAATAAAATAAGCGAAAAAAAATTATTTGGGTTGGCCCTTGGTATGTGGTTAGCATTAATATATAGACACATGTAATTGTTCTTTTGAAATTTTCGCAATCACGATGTCCAACTGGAGATTATTTTCAACATCCTTGTTTTCAACTAGAAATACTTGACAATAATAATTAAAACATGAAACGCTTTGCTTGGTAGCCTAAACAGGATATTAATTAAACAATAGCTATTATGAGGTTGCGATAAAGAATACGTTTTACACCCTACATATAATAATACCCTTATCTTATACTGTTTGACTATATGTGAATGTTTTCAATGTACGTTTTATAAAATAAAGTTTAAAGGACGCTGAAGATTTATTTTCCTGTATAATTTTACACCCATATAATTTGTATAAACCCGAATCTCTCATTTTGATACCGATAATTAAGGTATGGATTTCATAAAATGCACAGCACGTGACATTTTTGATGTCTATAGGCTTGGGAAAATAGTTCCCAAATATACTTGAGCAATCTGACATTGGTATTATATACATTACACGGTGTATTATGATATTTAATATTTAGTTGTTTTGTATAACCTTTCTAGAAGAACAGCATTTCTGCCAAATTCACATTTAAACAAAAGAAAGTCACGCCATCCTCCCAAACGTATAATTTATTAAACACACATGCGAGTAAAAAATAAACAGTAAAGGGTGATGGTAAACGTTAATTATAAACAGTTTATTATTGTTTTGTGTGGCACATCAACACAATACTTCGTCAAATTTCAATTTTTTCATGACTAATTAGTAATTAGTGCATTATATTGGTATACATGTCACTGATATAAAACTATATTTACAATAAAATACAACCATTATATAAAAAAGCCGATGTGTTGTGTACATAAACGGCGGCTATTTGAACGCCATTCGTGTTCGTTAGAATTTGCCACTCCCGTCATAAGAAAAGAAGAAATAAAAAGAACCCATGAACACATTGTCGAGATCTGTATGACCTTATAAATGTTTTGAAGGTCCTACTTGGCCGACTAGTCTAAGGTACCGTCTCAAGATCACTTGCCTCTCACTGTTGAGGTCGTTGGTTCGAGCCCAGTTCGGTCGAAAATAAATCTCTTTATGAGAACATTTACCTGTTACTTGCGGACGGACGAACGATGGTTCTACTCAGCTTCATTCTGAAGTCGTCGTCCATCATCAATAAAACTGGATGTATAATGTAATGTGTCGAAAATGACGTTTAACCCAGTTAAAACAAAATGTGAAAAGTTGTCTCCCTTTCGTGGGATTAACATTGGCAATTAACAATTAACAATTGTATATACATACTGGCCCATATGTAAGATGATATATCATTACGTCAATGGGCTGTTCTGTGATTTATTAAAAGAAGATGTTACTTGAGTAGCCGCCATTATTAATAGAATTAATAAAATAATTGGCAGCAGTATTGCTAGCGGATGAGACGTTCGTGTGTAATACGTGTATGTTACAAGTAGTTTTATAATATTTTCTCTTTTGTCCATATGGTGGAGATGAACTACTGGCACAATATCTGCATTATTTGGGTGTATAGTTCATTACACATACAACATTACATATGTCGACTATATGTTAGTTACTTTGGAGATAAGTGCGCCATTGGTTACTCTTTTATTGGTTTCTATCTTTCCACACTGAGGGCTTTTTGGAAGATTTGCATTATATGAAAAGTGTTAATGATTATTATCACTTGTATCATAATTATTTTCAAGATATATTATTAAAGCAATACTACTACTACTACTACTACTACTACTACTACTACTACTACTACTACTACTACTACTACTACTACTACTACTACTACTACTATTACTGTTGATGTTGCTACTACTACTACTACTACTACTGCTGCTACTGTTGATACTGCTGCTACTGCTACAACTACTACTTCTACTTCTTTTACTACTACCACCACCACCACCACCACCACCACTACTACTACTACTACTACTACTACTACTACTACTACTACTACTACTACTACTTATACTACTATTACTACTACTACTACTACTACTACTACTACTACTACTACTTATACTACCACCACTACCACTACTACTTTTACCACCACTACTGCTACTACTTCTACTACTACTACTACTACTACTACTACTACTACTACTACTACTACTACTACTACTACCACCACCACCACTTCTGCTGCTGCTACTTCTACTACTACTACTACCAACACCACCACTACTGCTGCTGCTGCTACTTCTACTACTACTACTTCTACTTCTACTACTACTACTACTACTACTACTACTACTACTACTATTACTACCACCACCACTACTGCTCTGGTACTGCTGCTACAACTACTACTACCACTACTACTACCACTACTACTACTACTACTACTACTACTACTACTACTACTACTACTACTACTTATACTACTATTACTACTACTACTACTACTACTACTACTACTTATACAACCACCACTACCACTACTACTTTTACCACCACTACTGCTACTACTTCTACTACTACTACTACTACTACTACCACCACTTCTGCTGCTGCTACTTCTACTACTACTACTACCACCACCACCACTACTGCTGCTGCTGCTACTTCTACTACTACTACTTCTACTACTACTACTACTACTACTACTACTACTACTACTACTACTACTACTACTACTACTACTACTACCACCACCACTACTGCTCTGGTACTGCTGCTACAACTACTACTACCACTACTTCTACTACTATTACTACTACTACTACTACTACTACTACTACTACTACTACTACTACTACTACCACCACCACTACTGCTGCTGCTGTTACTATTACTTCTACTATTAATATTGCTATTGATAATGATAATATTAGTAATAATACTAATACTAATAATAAATTCAAATCAACAAATAAATCCTAATGTATGTGGTCATTTCGGTGCTGCTGCCGGCCTTTAAACATGTCACGTTGGGTTTCTTCTGGGTTATACATTATACCAAACGCGGAACAGGAACAGGACAACACATGCTGGTCGGGATATTTCATACCGGTATCTTGTAATACATATTGACAACACATCTGTGAACTGGTTATCATTTAATAATCGTAAAATATTTTTGAAGGTGATATTGATTGCACCGATCGCGTTCATTTTTCGGAAGTTTACATTATGTATCCTCGTGTAGCAGCTATTATCTTCTAGTTTTCTGGATTACAAGGCGTTCCTTTTGTATAAACTGGGGTAATTAGAAACGCAACATAAAACAAATATAAAAGCAGCGTTAGTTTTCTTTAAAGTTTTTATAATAATAATAACAATAATAATAAACCGAGCATGCCAGCTATGTGAAATCACAGTACTCGTCTTGCTATTAAATATTTGAGCTAGTGCGCATACCTCTTATTTACCTGGCCTGTGAAGAACGGGTGTAGTTTCTAGAGAAATATGATATTTCCGTCTGTTCTCAGAAGTTTGCAAGAAGCAGTTTTGGTAATTAAAGGCAGCATATATCATGTAGTAACCAATTAACGGCGGTTATCTGTGCTTATACACCGGTAATATGATCGCCAGAATGGTACACGTGTGTACACAGTAGCTGCCACATAACGGGCATTTGGTACGCGTATGTTCGCTTATATACTCTCCCTGTATAATATAGTATAATATATTTATTATATAAATATGTATGTATAAGATATTCCAACACTGTTTAATGTAATAATGTGTTCAGCATATATAGCATTTTGTAAATAGATAAAGAATTAAATATTTGTCTAATTTAAGAGGCAGAAAAAACTACATTTTGCAGAATTAATTGATATACCATTTCGCAGTAAAGTCTCTAGGACTAGAATGTCTCTCTGGAACTGGTCGTTTTGGTGTCGGTATAATATAGAAAACATAATTATCTCTCTAGAACTGGTCGTTTTGGTATCAGTATATTAAAGGGTGCACATCTCTCTAGAACTGGCAGTTTTAGTGTCGGTATATTGTAAGGTACACATCTCTCTAAAACTGGTCGTTTTGGTGTCGGTATAATATACGGTGCACATTTCTCTAGAACTGGCCATTTTGGTGTAGGTATAATATCGAAGACACATCTCTATCGAACTGGCCGTTTTTGGTGTCGGTATTAGGCAGGGCTGTAGGACTGTTGGTGTTGGTGTCGGTATAATAAAGGGCTCTAGGACTGGTCGTTTTATTGTGGTATTATGTAGGGCTCTAGGACTGGGGTGTTGTTGTCGGTATAATGTAGAGTTCTTGGACTGGTAGTTTTATTGTGGTATAATGCAGGGCTCTAGGACTGGTGGTGTTGGTGTCTGTATAATGTAGGGCTCTATGACTGGTGGTGTTGGTGTCGGTATAATGTAGGGTGTAGGACTGGTAGTTTTATTGTGGTATAATGTAGGGCTCTAGGACTGGTGGTGTTGGTGTCGGTATAATGTAGGGTTCTAGGACTGGTAGTTTTATTGTGGTATAATGTAGGGCTCTAGGACTGGTGATGTTGGTGTCGGTATAATGCAGGGCTCTAGGACTTGTGGTGTTGGTGTCGGTATAGTGTAGGGCTCTAGGACTGGTAGTTTTATAGTGGTATAATGTAGGGCTCTAGGACTGGTGGTGTTGGTGTCGGTATAATGTAGGGCTCTAGGACTGGTGGTGTTGGTGTCGGTATAATGTACGGCTCTAGGACTGGTAGTTTTATTGTGGTATAATGTAGGGCTCTAGGACTGGTGGTGTTGGTGTCGGTATAATGTAAGGTTCAAGGACTGGTGGTGTTGGTGTCGGTATAATGCAGGGCTCTAGGACTGGTGCTGTTAGTGTCGGTATAATGTAAGGCTCTAGGACTGGTGGTATTGGTGTCGGTATAATGCAGGACTCTAGGACTGGTGGTGTTGGTGTCGGTATAATATAGGGTTCTAGGACTGGTAGTTTTATTGTGGTATAATGTAGGGTTCTAGGACGTGTGGTGTTGGTGTCTGTATAATGTAGGGCTAAATGACTGGTGCTGTTGGTGTTGGTATAATGTAGGGCTCTAGGACTGTAGTTTTATTGTGGTATAATGTAGGGCTAAAGGACTGGTGGTGTTGGTGTCGGTATAATGTAGGGCTCTAGGACTGGTGGTGTTGGTGTCGGTATAATACAGGGCTCTAGGACTGGTGGTGTTGGTGTTGGTATAATATAGGGCTCTAGGACTGGTGGTGTTGGTGTCGGTATAATGTAGGGCTCTAGGACTGGTGCTGTTGGTGTCGGTATAATGTAGGGCTCAAGGACTGGTGGTGTTGGTGTCGGTATAATGTAGGGCTCTAGGACTGGTGGTGTTGATGTCGGTATAATATAGGGCTCAAGGACTGGTGGTGTTGGTGTCGGTATAATGTAGGGCTCTAGGACTGGTGGTGTTGGTGTTGGTATAATGTAGGGCTCTAGGACTGGTGATGTTGGTTTCGGTATAATGCAGGGCTCTAGGACTGGTGGTGTTGGTGTCGGTATAATGTAGGGCTCTAGGACTGGTGATGTTTGTGTCGGTATAATATAGGGCTCTAGGACTGGTGATGTTGGTTTCGGTATAATGCAGGGCTCTAGGACTGGTGGTGTTGGTGTCGGTATAATGTAGGGCTCTAGGACTGATGGTGATGGTGTCGGTATAATGTAGGACTCTAGGACTGGTGCTATTGGTGTCAGTATAATGCAGGGCTTTAGGACTGTAGTTTTATTGTGGTATAATGCAGGGCTCTAGGACTGGTGGTGTTGGTGTTGGTATAATGTAGGGCTCAAGGATGGGTGATGTTGGTGTTGGTATAATGTAGGGCTCTAGGACTGGTGCTGTTGGTGTCGGTATAATGTAGGGCTCTAGGACTGGTAGTTTTATTGTGGTATAATGTAGGGCTCTAGGACTGGTGGTGTTGGTGTCGGTATTATGTAGTGCTCTAGGACTGGGGTGTTGATGTCGGCATAATGTAGGGCTCTAGGACTGATGGTGTTTGTGTCGGTATAATGTAGGACTGGTGGTGTTTGTGTCGGTATAATGTAGGGCTCAATGACTGGTGGTGTTGGTGTCGGTATAATGTAGGACTCTAGGACTGGTGTTGTTGGTGTCGGTATAATGTAGGGCTCTAGGACTGGTGGTGTTGGTGTCGGTATAATATAGGGCTTTAGGACTGGTGGTGTTGGTGTCGGAATAATGTAGGGCTCTAGGACTGGTGCTGTTGGTGTCGGTATAATGTAGGGCTCTAGGACTGTAGTTTTATTGTGGTATAATGCAGTGTTCTAGGACTGGTGGTGTTGGTGTCGGTATAATGTAGGGCTCAAGGATGGGTGATGTTAGTGTTGGTATAATGTAGGGCTATAGGACTGGTGGTGTTGGTGTCGGTATAATGTAGGGCTCTAGGACTGGTGGTGTTGGTGTCGGTATAATATAGGGCTCTAGGACTGGTGGTGTTGGTGTCGGTATAATATAGGGCTCAAGGATTGGTGATGTTGGTGTCGGTATAATGCAGGGCTCTAGAACAGGTGGTGTGGGTGTCGGTATAATATAGGGCTCAAGAATTGGTGATGTTGGTGTCGGTATAATGTAGGGCTCTAGAATTGGTGATGCTGGTGTCGGTATAATGTAGGGCTCTAGGACTGGTGGTGTTGGTGTCGGTATAATGTAGGGTTCTATGACTGGTAGTTTTATTGTGGTATAATGTAGGGCTCTAGGACTGGTGGTGTTGGTGTCGGTATAATGCAGGGCTCTAGGACTGGTGCTGTTGGTGTCGGTATATTGTAGTTTTCTCTATGATTTGTCGGTCTGGTAACCATATTTTGTAGAAGTACAAATCTTGGATTGGTCGGGTTGGTTTAGTTACTATGTGGAGTATCCAATCCTCTAGAAATAGTCGGTCTGATTTCAGTATAATGTAAATGACTCAGTTTTATTTGTTCTTTCGGAATAGCTGGATCCGGTTAACTCTATCGGTAGCGCGTCTGACTGTCAATCCAGGCGTCGTGGGTTTGTTGAGGTTCCAGTCTCAAGTGGGAAAATTATCATTTAGTTGCAGAGTTGGTTGTGCTCAAATACTGGTTAACCTTCCAGGTACCCAGGAAAGAGTGGTTAGGTGAAATGATCGTTTATATGTCATCGATGACTTAGAACAATATAAAACAGATCTGTCGGAATAGTTCAACCCACTATTATTATATTGTTTTGTTCAATAACTAGTTTAAAAACCATAACTGAATCACGTGTTGTTATATTCACCAAAGGCTAATTGATTTATTTCAACTTTACTTAGAAAGAAATCACTTTACATCTGTTAAATTTTGACAAAATGTAATGTATACTTTGTCATAAAACGATTCTAAAACAACACTGCCTATGTCATGCAATCATCCCAGCTGCAGTATAGGCGTCAAATGGCATCAGCTGACACCTTGGGAAGTCTGTTATGCCACATTTGACATTCCGTAATGTCGAGTGGTGAAACGCAATGCCTGTTAAATCAATAGGTCACTGAAACTATTGTATGTTCTATAAACAAATGGTGATTGCAATTCAATACACTTAAGTGCTTTTCATTGGTGAGTGAATATCACGTGATCGTTTTTTAACCTCACTATGCCATCTCCAATATCACCAAACTACGCAGGGGCAATTATCATATAACTCTTGAGAAATATCTGAAATAGTCCAGTATGGCGATTAGGATGCTTAATTAATATAATTATGTATTTAATTGGAATAGGATAAAAAGGAAAGTTTCTATTATGCTAGATTCTGCTATTATTTTGAAAAAATCAGAAATCCTCATATGTGCAGCACGTATTCGATATATTATTTTGTTTACAAATGCGTTTACACTGAAGAAAGTGACTTTATTTATTTTTTTAAATTTAAGTGACCTAGTTACAAAAAATAAAATTTAATGTCCTAACTTCATTCAATCACTTCTAATGGGAGTTACGTTAAATTACCACGTGTGTGAAATTCTTGAAGTTTGTGTGATATACGAGTACAGGAGTAATGTCGGGTTTTCTGTCTGCAACAAATTTCGGAACGAGGCTATAGTAACACTACAATAATGCTATGAATCAATCGTCCAGCTGGCTACGTTGCAGCAAAATGTGTCCAAGCTGTGTTGTGCATTTGTATAGCCTATTGACCAGAATACCTATAGGCATAGTACCACCAGTGGAAAAAGGAAGTGCTTCCGTGGGGTAGTCGCATAATGGCAGTTATAGATAATCTCGTTTCTTCTTCTATAAAAAATGCATTTTCATTATTTTAATGCTCATTTTTTTATTTTAACGGCATTATTGATGTATTTTGAACATTTTGACAGCATTGTCATGTTTGAATTGTGAATTTAGAAAAACATGATGCTTGGAAATTGGGGTATGAATACATGATTTCGGAAGTCTACTTTCACTTTGTCAACAGTGTTCACACAAAGCAGAAAAAAATAATCTTATGACCCCTACTTTTCTCATCATATTTTGATAGTGATGAGGTTGACAAAAAGCAAATTATAGGTTTGGGTCTCTCTATAAATGACAAGCCTTCAAACGTTTATTATTTACTATAAAATAAAGAACAAAATCAATGGTGGGATTATACCTATATCCAGTTGATATCAGTGCAAAGAAACGGACCTTGAGTGACAGAAAACTCCGTCTCAACAAACACGCAAAGTACCACATCCATTGATATAAACTAAGATCTGTCGCATCAGCAATGCGTCATTTAAATCTATATATAAATATGTTAACCAACTTGCGTGTTTAAGTGTAAGCTCGCCATTGATTTTTGTTCTTTACTTTATAATAAATTTTAAAAAATGCATGTTTGTTATTCATAGTGAGACGCAAATGAAAGAAGTGAAACTTGCGTTTTATTGTTTGTCAACCTCATCATTACCAAAATATGATGAGTAAATAGAGGTCGTGTGTCATCCAAGATATTTTTTTTCTGTTTAGTGCGCACACCGTTAATTAAGCGGAAGTAGATTTCCGAAATCATGTATTTCAATAATCATTTTTTTCTAAATTCACAAAATTAAAACATGGCAATGATTTCAAAATGTTCAAAAACATCAATAATGACATTTAAATAAAAAATGAGCATGAAAATAACGAAAGTGCACTTTAAAAGAAGAAAAAACAATAACTTTCTATAACGGCCATTATGCACCACGGAAACATTTCCTGTTTCCAATTGTGGCGCTATGCCTTTTAACAAAATTTCGCTCCATAGTCATCTTCACGTTCACTACGATAATATCGTATTCAAAAACGCCTACCTATGCATGACACCATTTTTCATTGGTCGATAGGGAGCACGTGTTTTTATTGTTACTCAAATTAGGAGCAGGAATTTGTTATTACGTCACCTCGCCAATTATCCTAATACCGAAAGATGACACAACTGGCCGAGTAATTACGATCAACTTTTTTTTGTTAGCCGTATGTTCATTTGCTAAACAGCAAAGTAAAATAATTTGTATTTTCCCGCTGAAACAAAAATAGCACGTGTTCCATCAATCGGAACATCGCTCCGTTAACGTTATATTTCGTACTTAGGCGGAAATAGCCGATTCATGTTCCGAAAGGTGTTTCATACTATTTGAGCAGAGGTCAGAGATCAGAATACTATACATTAATTTATGATATAGGTTGACATTCAAAATCTGTTTACATAAACCTTGTATTCCATACTATAACCTTTTCAAATATAACTTATAACGTCATTCTGACTCATATGAAAACAATGTTTAACAAGTTTATTTGAACGCTATATCATACTTGTGTATGTGTACTTTCTTAACGACGGTATTACGTTGCCCACTTCCACTTGACCAAACTTAGGTGGCGCCAACGGTATTCACCTCGTGTTTATTAGCTTCAAATATATAGCGAGTTCGTCTGCTGATGGTGGCAATACGATACGATGCTATTAATATCGCCTGGTAACCGGAGTAGCACACCTTAACCGTACATATTCTAGATGTACAAGTTGTAATTAGATTAAAATATCTTGACAAGACACGCAATGAGTGCAAAACGGCCCTGATGTTATCAATTGTTCCATAAAAGGCAAACAAAAACATAGGTCTGTCTGTTAATATCTCTATGTTTGCTAACCACCACCGAGTTTTATATTACAATGACTATTTGTTATATGATACGTCTAGTAGTATAGGCACACGATATCTTCACTTCCGGTTAAGTACAATGACAGTGACAATACAGCGACCGATGGTTCCCGGACTACACCACTAATAATGAGCTCAGTTAAGAAAATCCAAATTTTGCACCCATACATCTTTACATTTTGTGGATTTGTTAAACTTTTGAAGATTGAGCGTTTGTCTAGTTTCATACTTAAGGGTTTAGTGTTGACGTATGTAGGCCCAAGTGCAAATGTACACATTTCAAGGACGGGATCGACTGATTTGGTTGAACTGCAATCATGTCTGGGTTATAAATAACATTTAATCCCACGTGTTTTCTTCAATGAGGACATAATTAATACATTCCATTCCAGCCAACGACCAGATTAATTGTTCAACAACTTCTCAAGGTTAAATAATGATAAGGACAATGACAATGACAATGACAGTGATAATGATAATGACATATTTGAACATACATGTATTAGGCGACTACTTTACATACCTTATTTGCAGTTTATATTTATTTCATTATGTTAATAGCCTGTGCAACGAGCACAACTGTTATTACTGTTATTACTTTATTTCTCTAGCAACGGACCCATGCCAAGGAGACATAGTGTGTGCACGTTTTGATCTATGTGGTGGTAGTGTAATGAATATAATGTTCGCCGCTCACGCCAGAGGTTGCGGGTTCGATTCCCCGGTCGACCCGATGCCTCTCATAAAGCAACACTCAGTACTGGTTCTACACAGGAAGCGGACTCAAGATCGGTTCATATAAGCTCTGAGCTTACATCGCAATCGAGATAAAATAAATTAGTATAAACTAACAATGTGGAACTCGAACATATTTTAAAACCTCAAATATTCACCAACTGACCTGTCATCTAGGACCTAGTGTTAAGTCATCATCGCCTGGTGTTTCATTTTGCCCTCAAAAGCGTTTTGTGAAATAAGTTACCATAACTAATTATAAGTTCCTCTATTTTATTTAAAGGGTATAATTTAAAAATACATATATATAGGATCACCGAGTCACATAATAAACGACGACTGAACTTAAAGTACATCTTATAAGCGATGGTTTAGTTATAAGACGACCGTCTCGCACGTAGAAAGTTGTGAGTTCGATACTTAAAATGATATAAGAAGCTTTCCCGCTTGTACCTTATTATATAGAAAAAAATATGGCGCCACTTGAAATACTGCTTCAAGTGTACACCGTCAGAATATGGTATATTACATAACGTGTAATTCTCGACAGTATTGGAATATTCAAGTTTTACATGACAACTATTATAAAAGTCACTAACACGACATTATAAAAGATTGTCACCAACACGACATTATATTATTAAAAGACTATCACTAACACGACATTATAAAAGATTGTCACCAACAGGACATTATAAAAGACTATCATCAACACGACATTATAAAATACTGTCACTAAGACGACATTATAAAAGACTGTCACCAACACGACATCATAAAACACTATCACCAACAGGACATTATAAAAGATTGTTACCATCACGACATTACAAAAGACTATCACTAACACGACATTATAAAAGATTTTCACGAACACGACATTATAAAGACTGTCACCAACACGACATTATAAAAGACTATCACCAACACGACATTATAAAATACTGTCACCAACACGACATTATAAAAGAGTGTCACCAACACGATATTATAAAAAAGACTATCACCACAACGATATTATAAAAGACTGTCACCAACACGACATTAGAAAGACTGCCACAAACACAACGTAATAAAAAATTGTCACCAACACAACGTTTTAAAAGATTGTCACCAACACGAAATTATAAAAGACTATCACCAACACGACATTACAAATGATTGTCAACAACACGACATTGTAAAAGATTATCACCAACACGACATTATAAAGACGATCACAAACACGACATTATAAAAGATTGTCACGAACACAGCATTATAAAAGACTATCACGAACACGATATTATAAAATACTGTCACCAACACGACATTATAGAAGACAATCATCAACACGACATTATAAAAGATTGTCACCAACACAACACTTTCAAAGACTATCACCAACACGACATTCTAAAAGATTGTCACTAACACGACATTATAAAAGACTATCACCAACACGACATTATAAAAGATTGTCACCAACACGACATTATAAAGACTGTCATCAACACGACATTATAAAAGATTGTCACCAACACGACATTTTAAAATACTGTCACCAACACACCATTATAAAAGACTATCACTATCACGACATTATAAAAGATTGTCATCAACACGACAATATACAAGATTGTCATCAACACGACATCATAAAAGAGTGTCACATACACGATATTATAAAAGATTATCACCAACACGACATTATAAAAGGTTGTCACCAACACGACATTATAAAAGACTATCACCAACACGACATTATAAAAGACTTTCACCAAGACGATATCATAAAAGACTATCACCAACTCGACATTATAAAAGATTGTCACCAACACAACATTATCAAATACTATCACCAACACGACATTATAAAATACTGTCACCAACACGACATTATAAAAGAATGTCACCAACACGACATTATAAAAAGACTTTCATCAACACGACATTATAAAAGATTGTTACCAACACGACATTATAAAAGAATGTCACCAACACGACATTATAAAAAGACTATCATCAAAACGACATTACAAAAGTCTATCACCAACATGACATTATAAAAGACTGTCACCAATACGACATTATAAAAGACTTTCAACAGCACGACATTATAAAAAATTGTCACCAAACACAACATTATAAAAGACTGTCACCGACACGACATTATTAACTATTGTCACCAACACGACATAAAAAATATTGTCACCAACACGACATTATAAAAGACTATCACCAACACGACATTAAAAATACTATCACCACCACGACATTATGAAAATACTGTCACCAACACGACATTATAAAAGACTATCACCAACATGACATTATAAAATACTGTCACCAACACGACATTATAAAAGACTGTCACCAATACGACATTATAAAAGACTTTCAACAGCACGACATTATAACATTATAAAAAATTGTCACCAAACACAACATTATAAAAGACTGTCACCGACACGACATTATAAACTATTGTCACCAACACGACATAATAAATACTGTCACCAACACGACATTATAAAAGACTATCACCAACACGACATTAAAAATACTATCACTACCACGTCATTATAAAGATATCACCAACACGATATTATGAAAATACTGTCACCAAGACGACATTACAAAAGACTCACCAACACAACATTATAAAAGACTATCACCAACACGACATTTAAAAAAACTGTCACCAAAACGACATTACAAAAGACTGTCACTAACACGACATTATAAAAGACTGTCACCAATACGACATTATAAAAGACTGTCAACAACACGACATTATAAAAAATTGTCACCAACACAACATTATAAAAGACTGTCACCGACACGACATTATAAAATAATGTCACCAACACGACATAATAAATACTGTCACCAACACGACATTATAAAGATATCACCAACACGACATTATGAAAATACTGTCACCAAGACGACATTATATAAGACTCACCAACACGACATTATAAAGGAATATCACCAACACGACATTTAAAAACACTGTCACCAAAACGACATTACAAAAGACTGTCACCAACACGACATTATTAAAGACTGTCACCAACACAACATTATAAAAGACTGTCACCAACACGACATTATAAAAGACTGACACCAACATGACATTTTCACACGACGACGTTTAAGAGAGCGGTTCATATAATCTCTGATTTTACATCACAATCGAGATGTAGGATAAATTAGTATAAGCTGCACATTGTTACGACTGATGCATCTAAATTAACATATTTTGTATACTTTTTAATGACTTTCTTCATGTGATATTTATACAGATGTAGCGATATAATACTATGATGACGTTATCGTTTATCATTTTTCAAAGCTAATTAATGGATGGAAGCCGTAAATTAGCCGCGACGTTTAACATACAAAATCTGCTAGAAATGACAGAAATAGGCAAAAACTTTTAACTATCGATTTCGCCGTTTTGTTGTGAGGTGTATAAAAGGTTATATTTGATGGACAATCAGAACATGTATAAGTTATCCAACCCATGAGTTAGAAACACATTATGGTTTAAAAGGAAAATGATGTCTTATTGCAGCCTGTCTGACTTTAAAGTAACACAATTGACAAAGTAGTTAACTTATTATCTTATATTAATTGATTATATTTATTATATGTGAACATATAATAATTGGTCGTTTTATCCGGATACGCTTTGTTATTTAAAAGAAACGATTATTTCAATAATATATGGAGGGAGCATTGCATTTGTTTGTTTGTTTGTGTGCGTGCGTGCGTGCGTGCGTGCGTGCGTGCGTGCGTGCGTGCGTGCGTGTGTGTGTGTGTGGCAAATGAATATGTTTTGTTTAAAAAAAAACATTTTATAAGAAATTGAACAGCATTGTTAAACAAATGACCTTATAAATCACATTAACAATAGAACATATTGATAGGGATGCAGAATGTAGAAGCAAGTCTAGGACTTGTTTTAGATTCTGTTTCCCGTAAAAATAACACAAAATAATCACTGATCACGTGTGGCGTCACTGGTCACGTGTGACGTCACTGATCACATGCGGCGTCACTGATCACGTGTGGCGTCACTGATCACGTGACAGTTCCGTCTCTCTGCAATTTTCTTTAAACTGAGTTGGGCATATACTGATTATAGAAACATGGAAAGTAACAATAATTTTACTCCGAGATGATGCGTTAATTGAAATGCGTTATTGTGAAAAAATGATGTATTATTTGAGCGTAATGACTATGAAACATTATGTTAAACATCTTGGTGGAAAAATGGAGAGGTAATAGTGAAATCTATCTACTTATATCACAATATCGTGTTTGTCTTAGATGACTTCTTCTATACCTGTTTACAATATAACGAATCGTGCTGCATTGCTGCCAGAATATGCATGCATGCTACCAATCGTGAACGTGTACGTGTAAAATGGCACGTGAAATCCGATATATCCGAACCACATTCTCCCCACAAAGACCTAAGATGATGTGTCTACACACACAGACAGGTAAACTTAGGATATATGTTTACAATCAGGATTTTCGCATACGTCTTGGTACCTAGGATACTCGATCTGGCGCTCTACCTGAGCTCGTTTACCATCATATTGTATACATCAAGAATTCCAAAGTCAAGTTTATGGATGGTTTTCAAAGTCAGCGTATGATGGTATACTTACGGCATGCTGTGTATTCCGGAACTACGATTGTAATACTTTTCAAAAATGACTCAACACACTACAGAGAATGTATTAATAACAATATGAATTTAAAAAATAAAGAGTGAATGATTTTATAAAGTAAAGAAAAAAAAAAGAAAAGAACACACGAACGAATAATAAGAATAAAAAAGCACGAACGTATGAATGCATCTATACAAATGTCTCCATTTACATAAGCTTGAAATGTTTTGACTTAGGGCAATTAACGTTCATATTGATTGATACAAAACAAAAAAAATACCATGGGAGCAACGGAACCAGTGGAAATTCTATTGATTTTTTATGATTATGATTTTTTTCTCCCGATTCTAGATATATGCTTTTTAGTTAATATTTGCTCGAACACGAAGAAAGTTCAAAGCATAACTATCAACCACTCGTGAGTCTGTTTCCTTGATAAAACTAGTTTAATGAAAGGCTTCGGATCGTGCTTTGGTTCGAACCCACAGCCTCTGGTGCGGGAGGCTAACATTTTATCAGCCACACTACCGCCCCGCAAGCATTATAACCACCTACATAAGAAATGAGACTTTTGCTAGAATATCAGACGATCGCAATCTCAGGTTTCCTTGTAAACATAATGAATTACGCGACTTTCTGGTCTTTGAAATTATCAGTATCTCACCTTCCGCTGAAATCCTAGCTACCAACTTTCGTACATCAAACAATAGACATCCATCACTTGATGTTTCAATATCAGTTTATTAGTAGTTACAATGGAAACTAAATATTTCCAAATAGGCCTATCAACCTTTATTCATTGCCGATAAATGAGATGTATCAAAATTTGATACGGTGTCTGTCCTCCCATCAGAAACAACGTGATGCAGCGACAGTCTGCGGGTGGTACATCGCATTGTGAGCGTTTAAAAATGTCACGACATTAAAAGCCGTGATTTGAGACTCCTTTTTGATATGATTGATAGAGGTGGTTATTTCTAAAACGAAAAAACAACAACACAGCAACAACAACAACAACAACAACAACAACAACAACAGAAACTGATCCAAGTATAAGGAATTAGGAACTAGTCATATGACTTCACCCAAGGGAAATAATATGAACGAGGTAAAATCTATCATTTATAATTAATATCCTTTGGTTATAAGTTTCAATCCGCACGGTGGTCGTTTGGATAGAATTGCTTATCCGCACGACGGTCGTGTAAATGACCGTGTTGTATAACGTATTACAAAATTAATGTTAATCAATGTATGAGAGCATGAATTCATGTTGTTTTACGGGACGTCGACACATATATAAGTCATTCTGTGAGCACAAAGAGAAGTTATTCAAACAAAAGCATATAAATCATAAGGTCGATTCAACAATAAAATCATATTCGTTGTATTCACGTTGTCGTGATTTCAGTTTTATCTCAATGTTAAAGGATGGCGTATATCAGTACATTACAGCTTCCGTATTAGATCGGTATACCCTAATGTTAATATAGGGGATTCCCTGCCTGTCCCATAATGCACCGGTAGCACTATATACGTTAACCAAATTGTGACGTGTGTCACCTCTTCTACTGAAGCAACTGATCAATGATTTATTAATTTGAATATTTATCTTCATTTTATAACCATCGAGGGCTAATAGACTATAAGTTAATCTGACCTCTCTTTCCTAGCATCCTAGGAGGTTAACCAGTACAAAAGTACACAATAGTTACTTTGATACAATTTTGCAAAACTACAAAAACAAATTAAATAGTGGTTAATCTTGAACGCGAACAATTTGAGCGCTTACACTATCAATAAACTATGGAAACACAAACTTTCAACTTGAATTGTTCTGTTACACGTGTAAGTGATTCAAATTACGATCATAGCCATTGGTGGATCTAAAGTGGGACACTTTGCTAAAAAGACTACCACCATTTCAATGTAAATGTAAACATATACAAAGATCCCTCCTGGAATTTGCAGACCCCCACCTCTTATAAAAAGTTTATTATTTTGGTCAAATTGTTAAGTATGCATGTACTGCAATCAGCAACTCTCCATTTGCCCCATCCCCTCACCAACAGAAAATCCTAGATCCGCCAATGAAAGCGGAACTTTATTTATTTAAAAAAAAATCAAACTTCGGCGCAAAATCTATTATGAGTTCACTTAGCACGGCAGTACACCCACCCGCTGTGCACAGATGCGCATATCCAATACAATCTGCCAATGTAGTGTAGGGTATCTTACCGTACATCACACATATAAACTGTTTGAAGAGAACATCAAAGTAACCTAATCCTTCACACATGTACACACAGCCAAGAATGGCTTCCTTATTAAGGTACACATTTCCATGATATCTACAGTATCGAGTGTCTACTTCAACTATTCGCAGCAAGTATTATCACATGGTAGGAAAAGTAAAAACACAAGATTCCCTTAAGGCAGGTCGTAATTTTTGAACAGTTCAAATTCAATAAGACTTTTATTTCTGAAAAAAATGCACACTAACTCGAAGAAAACGGCCTTTGTATACTATATTTGTATATTTTATTTGTATATTATATATGTATACTATATTTGTATATTTTATTTGTATACTACATTTGTATACTATATTTATATACTACATACTATATTTGTATACTGCATTTGTACACTACATTTGTATACTGTATTTGTATACTATCTTTGTATACTACATTTTTATACTACATTTGTATACTACATACTATATTTGTATACTACATGTGTATACTACAATTGTATACTACAATTGTATACTGCATATGTATACTACTTTTGCATACTACATTTGAATACTACAATGGTATACCATATATAAATACTACATTTGTTTACTACATTTGTAAACTACATTTGTATACTATATTTGTATACTACATTTGTATACTACATTTGTATACTATATTTGTATGCTATATTACAGCTGCTGTCTTGAATAAGGGCTAGAATAATGTCTTCCTATTTCAAATATCCATTGACTATGGCCATTGTAATACCCAAAACCAAGTTCTTAAATCGCGTCTAAAACTCGGACTAAAACTGAATGTCAGAAATTTTGTAATTCGCATTAAAAACAATTAAGAAAAAAGGAACAACATTTTCCTACAAAATAAAACAAAAACAGCCAATTTCAATGATGCATAGCAGAAAATAATGGGTTTAAATTAAGCAAACTCTTCTGAGTCTAAAGCCCATACCAAAAACTCGGTTTCGAGACAACGTTCATTTAAACTGACAATTTGAGCCGCTATCCACACACCAGTTATTTAGGAAATTGCCGAATGGGATGAAGTCGAACTTTTGTTATATGAGGGGTGAGCACTCGGTGTGGGGTGGGGTTGGAGATGCTGGCGATATATTGGTATGCCCGGAATGTGACAACTACAGAGTGAGGATGCAGACGGGGTGGAAGTAGGGTGCTGGCGATACAGTGTTTGAATGTAAGAATTGTAGAGGGAGGGTCGGGGATGAGAGAGTGTCCAGCTTTCTACTCTCCGTACTGCCAGTTAAATTGATGCAACCCTATACTTACAACACATCCGTAAATGATGCAACCCTATACTTACAACACATCCGTAAATGATGAAACCCTATACTTACAACACATCCGTAAATGATGCAACCCTATACTTACAACACATCAGTAAATGATGCAACCCTATACTTACAACACATCCGTAAATGATGAAACCCTATACTTACAACACATCCGTAAATGATGCAACCCTATACTTACAACACATCCGTAAATGATGAAACCCTATACTTACAACACATCCGTAAATGATGAAACCCTATACTTACAACACATCCGTAAATGATGAAACCCTATACTTACAACACATCCGTAAATGATGAAACCCTATACTTACAACACATCCGTAAATGATGAAACCCTATACTTACAACACATCCGTAAATGATGAAACCCTATACTTACAACACATCCGTAAATGATGAAACCTTATACTTACTTACTTAAAAAAGACTGTGCACATACACACATGATTTAAAATATTTGCATTATGTAATTTTTTATTTGAAAAATGTGTTCCTACTATTTTCAATAGCAAATATCATAATTCAACTGATGACGCACATACCAAACAGCTATGATATAACAGATACAATAAAGGAGTCGTATTACAGCTGATTTCGCCGTATCTTCTTGTACGGTTTGTCTTTCATCTGTATAGATCTGTCTTTAGATAGTCATATTCATATTTTAGATGACTAATATAGAAAACGCATTGTAAATACCATTTAGTGTACCTAATATGTGATGAAAGAGAATCCGCCATGAAATATTAAGCTCGTTTAATATGATTTTGATGAGTTTGATGCTGTTTGTTCTTTGATGTTTGATTTTACCTCATTTCAATGTTGTTGTTGTTGTTGTATGGTGTTTAGAGTCGCTTTAAATAATGTTTCAGTCATATCGCGACAATGTCTACTTGAGATAGTATTCTGAACGCTGTCACACAGGAGTATCATGCCGCAGAAACATGGTATGATACCCCACCCAGTCACAATATACTTACACCGGGCCGACTAGGCCCAGAACTATACCCTGAGCGCCAAATGAGGAAATTTCTAGTAACATTTTTTAATTCTTTGGTATGACCTGGCCGGGGATCGAACCTACGACTTTAA